>PVKC010001045.1:34789-55250 GCA_004027635.1 Crocidura indochinensis
AAAGTACAGTGGGTTAGGTGTTTGCTTTGCACACAACTGACCTAGCTTCAATTCCCAGCACTACATATGGTCCTCCAAAATCCACCTGGTAATCTATGGGCGTACCAATAGTAATATATATCTGAGCACAGAACCAAGAGTAAGCCCTGAGCAATGGTGGGGATGGTCCCAAATGAAAACTAACAAAAGAGATCCAAATGGATTTTCAATAAAGTCCTTGATTAAATAAAGCTCCTTCTATGTTTTATATCATCTTATTTCTCTGTAACATTTTTGTGTTCTTTAAATTTGACATTGAGTGTGCCAATATATATTATGAGTATTGTATATAATCTTCCATTTGGTTTTTAGAAAAATGTAATTTCTTTTGTAAGTGACCTTGGGATTGGGTCAACTCAGTGATAGTCTATTGTAAGTGGTCTCAGATGTTACACTCCACTCAGGAAGGGCTCACACCAGAAGTGCTCCTTAGTCTTCTTAAGTGTAGTGCACTCCTGAAATTAGGAATTAATTTATCAAAAAGGCCCGCTCAGAGTAGTCTAAATCAGTTGACCTCTTTGCATGGATTGTTTGGCTATAATTTCATATGTGGCTGTGATATCTCACTCTTTATCTTTAAGAAATCAGGCCTTTTTCCTCAGACAAAGAAAACACAGTTCCCAGAAACCCGCCAAAAGTCACCTGCTGAGCTCCCTTTTGTGATCTCTCTCTCCTTCTACTACCTTGAAGGTATCTGGTTTCCCTACCTGTCACTTCATATGCTAATTCTAGCTCTGAACTCATTGGTTCAATCCTCTTTCTTTTCTCCCTGGCTATGCCCCAAGAATCTGGCTATTTAAGGCCCACTCAGATAATAAAAGCTCTCTCTGGACCCTTCCTCACCACCGGTCACACCATGTAATTCTGTGTGGTCTCATTTATTTTCATTTCATATTTCATATTTCGTCCGTTTCGTGCATCCGCTTGATCACAGTGGATATATAAGATTCAGTTAGACTTTTGCTTAGGGACTTTTATCAAAATTATGATAAAATGTCTGCGACACTCAGATGATTGCCCATTTCAATTTCATTCCTCCTGTGAAAACTGGACAATGCCAGGTTTTCTATCTTCATAGACTAGAGACTGAACTCTTTCTTTTTTGAGGGGAGGGGCACACCCGGTGATGCTCAGGGGTTACTCCTGGCTATGCGCTCAGAAGTCGCTCCTAGCTTGGGGAACCATATGGGAAACCGGGGGATCGAACCATGGTCAGTCCTAGACTAGCATAGGCAAGGCAGGCACCTTACCTCCAGCGCCACCGCCCAGCCCCGACTTTCATATCTCTTTTGTATCTCTACCTGTTAGAATTCCTGCCCTCTAGCTTGGGCCTTTTGTTTGTTTGTTTATTTGTTTGGTTTTGGTTTTTGGGTCACACCCAGCAGTGCTCAGGGGTTACTTCTGGCTCCATGCTCAGAAATCGCTCCTGGTGGGCTTAGGGAACCATATGGGATGCCGGGATTTGAACCACCGTCCTTCTGCATGCAAGGTAAATGCCTTACCTCCATGCTATCTCTCCTGCCTCTTACTTGGGCCTTTTGTGGAGCAGTAAGTGAAGTGAAGAAATAAAAATACACGAGAGATGCATCATGCAAAGAAGCTCCCATTTCCCCAGAGTGAAAAGTAACTCAACTATGGCATTGAGATTTCCTCAAATCTCTGTGAAATGGGTCTCATTACGTTGTTGTTCAAAAGAGAGGCCTATAGAACCTTAAATTCCAAAAGGCTGAGAGAGAATTAAAAATTCGTTCTGTATTTTTTCATGCCCTCAGTTCAAAGACAAAAGTGATACATTTGCATCTATCTGGCAAATTTATCACTCAGGATGAAAAATAGCATAATTCTTATACTCCATGGCAAAGGTCACTTCGATTTAGACAGATTTAGACAAGGAACAGTCTTGGCATGCTTTTTGATCATGTGGGCAGGCCCAGAGGCTACCTATCTGGCTGGTACTAAAAGCAGAGGTGGGGAGGGGGTAGAGAATCACAATTACTTGCCACCATTTCTCCTGTCAATGGTTGACTTCTTTTTCTCTGTGGCCTGTTTCCTTCACTAGACAGGCCTGCTGACTGACCTAGGCATTCTAATAATGGGAAAAGTGAAGCCTATTTCATAACTCTGTTGACATAATTGATCTGCCGGCACTGTGGAGATGAGGTTAGTCTCTGTGCTGGGGGTCTGTAGGTGTAATTACTTCACATTTATGTCACAGTGTCAGACAGAACTGACTCTGTTCCAATTTCATTACATAAATACCGTCTTGATAGAGTCTTAGAGAACTGTAAAGGTCACTTAGTTCAAGTTCTCTCTCATTGCAGGCGTACTTGACAGGTGGCTCTGAGATGCTTTCTGTGGTAACTTTACTTGGGAATTTGGATGCCCAACAGAATCCATTTTATTCATATCATGAAAGGTTGTTTTGATATTGAGGCAAAACCTTTTTCATTCTCTTTGCCATTTGGGGACCTTTGACACCAAGGCCTTTAACCTTTTGTTATTTTAAACAAGGTATTTTTCTATGCAAGTGTTGTTTTATTTTTTCTGCAAACTCACAAAGATTAAATTCTTAGGTTGTTGCTGAATTTCTTTCCTTCAAACTTAACAGCCTGAATTTCTTGAACTACTTTTCAAATTCAATGTGACTCAGAGATTTCAAGCTGGATATTTCATCTGTGTACCCAACCCATCATTAATTTGTCATTGTATTTTGTCTATCGCTGAATATTACTGAATGATCAGATCTGTGCATGGTAACCATTCTTCCATCAGAATAAAGACTGCATGTTGTGTTGAGAAATGGGTTCTAAATTTCCAAGGATCAAAAAGTGCAAATGAAGTCATGCTAAATGTTACCCAGCTTAGTATTACTTGTTTAGCCAGGAAATCAAAAAGATTGGCATCCGCTTTTTTTGTTGTTGTTGTCTGTTTTGTTTTTTTGGGTCACACTTGGCAACGCTCAGGGGTTACTCCTGGCTCTACGCTCAGAAATCGCCCCTGGCAGGCACAGGGGACCATATGGGATGCCAGGATTTAAACCAGTATCCTTCTGCATGAAAAGCAAATGCCTTACCTCCATGCTATCTCTCCAGCCCGGCATCTCCGTTCTTACAACTCTGTTTGTCATTCTGTCTTTTTGTCATGTACTTAGTATGTGAATTTGTCACAGGATCCCCCCATCCCCTCTATTTTGCTGAACAAACAGAATTCAGTAAGGACTCTATGGGATCCAGTAGACATCTCAGTGATTTGACTTCTGTTCCATTTTTTTCATTTAAAATATTTTTAGTTTATTAAGATATTATTGATACAGAAGATTTTAAATGCATGTAAATTTTAGGGTTACAATGTTATCACATTTTGCTCACTATCAAGATGCCAATACCTCTTTGCCTCACCCATAGGAACTTTCCCATCTTCTTACCCTCTTTTTGGAGAACTTCATAAAGAACTTTGAGTATATTGTCAAAATTTTCAGGCCCAGTTGTGATCAGAAAATCGGAAAGTTTCACTAGTAAAGGGGTGTGCATTTATGGCTGAAACCCAATTATGATCATGCTTGTAACTATAGTACTTAAATAAATAAGTAATTTAAAAAAGAGAGAAAATAGTTATTTTATGTTTTAATTTTTATTTTATTGTTTTGGTTTTGAATCCATACTCAGTGATACTCAGCACTTTCTACTGGCTCTGTACTCAGGAAACACTGCAGTACTTGGCAGACCTTATGAGAGGCTGGGGATAGAACCCAGGGCAGAAGCATAGATGACTTATTGTCCATGTCTTTTTCACTTTTCATAAAAATTTCACAAATCAGGCATTTATCTATGCTAATATATTTTATTTTCTTTGACAGAACTCTTATAACACCTGAGTCCTAAAACACAGAAATCAATTTCCATTATAAATAGTGTCAATGCACATCACAAAGAACAAGAATGACTAGTGCTGGTATGGAGGCAGGAGAAAGTAACTCTCATTCATTGCTGGGCAGAATTTTGTCTAGTTCAGCCTTTCTGGTAAACAATACAGATATTCCTCAAAAAAATGGAAATTGAGCTTCCATATGATACAGCAATACCACTTGTCGGGCTATACCATAGGAACACAAGAACACCATACAAAGATACCCTCTACACTCTTATTTGCATTGCAGGACTGTTTCAATAGCCAGAATCTGGAAGTAACCCAGGTGCCTATCAACAGATAAGTGGCTGAAGAAAACTTCAAAACATGTGCATATTATGCTGCTATTAGGAAAAAATAAAGTCATGAAATTTGCTTAAACATGGATGGACATGGAGATTATTATGCTGAGTGAAATGAGTTAGAGGAGAGGAATAAATATAGAATAGTCTCATTCATCTGTGGGATATAAGGAAAATAAAAGATAATATGGTAATAATATCTAAATCAATAGGGATGATGATCAGTAGGACCAGTCCATGTCAGGAAGATTGCCACAAAGAGTGGTGAGTGTAATTAGGGTAAAGAAGGGTCTACTATGACAATGATAGTTGGAATTGATCACTGGACAAGAACTGGATGCTGAAAGGGAATAAACTGACATGCACGCCTCCTCTTTATTAACAGTAGTGCAAACTGCATTGTCAAAAGAGAAAAAAGAGAGAAGTAAAAAGTCTTCCCCTCCCCCAGAGGCAGGCATGGAGAGGTGGGTGGGAGGGAAATTGGGGACATTGGTGGCAGGAAATGTGCAATATACTACAAATCAAGTGTTTAAAAAGGGGGAGAAAGGGAAGAGATAGAGAGATGGAGAAAGAAAGAGAAGAAAAATGTATGCCTTAGAGACAGGTAAAGGAGAAGACATTGAGGCAAAGAGAGGACTGGGGGCATTGGTGGTGGGAACTGTGCACTGGTGAAGGTTGTTGTACATTGTATGGTTGTAATGCAGTCATGAACACCTTTATGTGTGAGGATAAAACTGTATTATGAAAAACCTTTTAACCATAGTGTTTAAATAAAGTAATTAAAGTTTTTAAGAGTAGACAAAAAATCCAGAAACATATGGTGCCAATATCTTAACACCATAAATATTCTGCAAATCTTAGAATATTTCTTGCATTGTTTTGCCATGTAGCTCGATAAACTCTTACTTTCTGTTAACAATATTAATACCTGTTAATGCTAATCTCTTAATATATCTGGATTCTTTGGAATCCTTTCCTATCAGTCAACAAATATCCATAACTCCCAACTCTTGAGTCATTAATACTCTTCATTTTTCTTGGCCTCTTCGGAGTTGTTTTGAAAGACAGGAAACATAGTACATCTGCTATTTCTTGTGGTTGAAATGATGCCATGACTAGGGGGTGGATAGGCACCTGCTTAAAGGTCATGTGAATAAGATTTTATAGTCTGTGAGGGAAGAAATCATGGCGAATGCTTCTTGGCTACACCTTTACAAGAAACTGGCTAGAATAAAGGCATAGAATCAGCACAGTGATAGAAGTTGCTTACATAAGCGAGGGGCCTTGTTTTCTTATTTTTTAAATAACTCTGTGGTGAATGAAAATTTAGAGCCTAAGTAAACAAAATTGCATATCTCCTTATGTCTATACTTGACTATACTTGGCTTAAATTCAGGTTCTTTGCTACCTTTCATTTCTCAGGGCCAGAAAAGGCATCATCTAATTAGTTAAAGATCCAGACTGTTCTAAGTTATTATTTTTCCAACTGAGAGAAAGAACTGCCTAGTTCCTAGAGAGAAAGTTCTTGATGTGGTTTTGGATAATTAATTATTAGTTGGAAAAATGGATGGTGGAGCTAGAAGATGAGATAGTAAAATAACGTTCATAGGGCCAGAACGATAGTACAGTGCTTTGTACTATTATTTGCTTTGTATGCAGCAAACCCAGGTTTGATTCCTGGAATCTCATATGGTCACCCTGAGCACCTCTAGGAGTAATTCCTGAGTATAGAGCCAGGAATGTGGCTAGTACCACTGGGTGTGGCCCCAAACAAACAAACAAAAATAATGCTGATAGTAAAGAAAACTTTAATTTTAATTTTATTTATTTTAGTTTTTTTAGTTTTTGGGCCATACCTGGCAGTGCTCAGGGGTTACTTCTGGCTATCTGCTCATAAATGGCTCCTGGCAGATACCATGGATCATATGGGATGCCCAGATTCGAACCAACCACCTAAGGTCCTGGATCGGCTGCTTGCAAGGCAAACACCGCTGTGCTATCTCTCCGACCCTCTTTTATTTTATTATATTTTATTTTATTTTATTTTATTTTATTTTATTTTATTTTATTTTATTTTATTTTATTTTATTAAAGTCTTTGTGTGATTCAGGTCCTTAATGAATTCTCAACCATCTTACAGTGTGGCTACATTATTTTTCAGTGTTACAACCTTTGAGAAATGAGAGACTGAATGACTCAGAGATGACTTCCCAATATCAGCAACTAAGAAAGGGTGAATTTGGTTGGAATGAAGTTTGGTAGTCGATTTTATCTAGAATTTGCAAGAAGCTCTCTTTTCATATCAGTATCTACTGGTCTCATGAGACATTTGTGGCTAGTTTGAGTTGAGATGGATAGTAAGTATAAAATACACATTAGGAATCAAATTTTTGCCTAAAAGAATACAATTTATATAGTTCATAATTTTAGATAAACTATACATTAAAATAATATGTGAGGCATATTATATTTCAGAAAATATGAAATGTACTTGAATTTTTTTCCTTTTACTTTATTTATTTATATATTTTTGAGGGCCATACCAGGTGGTTTTCAGGGTTTATTCCTGGCTCTGAATTTATTAATTAGTCTTGGTAGAGTTTGGGGACCATATGGTATGCCAGGGATCAGCAAAAATAGATCCCTGCTCTCTTCTATCACTCCAGCTTCCTGTTTCCATTTACTTTAATGTGAATAAGAGTCCATTTAAAAAATTCCATATGTGCCCCCTTCCACTTGTTTCTGGGGTAGGGTGCTACTCTAGAGCTTAACTCAACAGTGCTATTAAACTACAGTCATATTTGGCTACTAAAAAAATTTCTACTAAATTGGGGCCGGCATGGTGGCGATAGAGGTAAGGTGCCTGCCTTGCCTGTGCTAGCCTAGGATGAACCTAGGTTTGATCCCGGCATCCCATATGGTCCCCCAAACCAGATGCGATTTCTGAGCACATAGCCAGAAGTAATCCCTGAGCATCACCGGGTGTGGCCCAAAAACCAAAAAATAATTTTTTTCTACTAAATTAAGAAAGTAAAATGCTGGAGCAAGGCAGTTTGATGATAGAGTTGGGCTCTATAAGGAAGGGATCTACTTATTTTTATTTATTTTTCTGTTTATAGTAGAAATGATACAAGATCACAGACTTGATTTTTGTATTAACGAAATTAATTTCTTCTTAAGAGAAATTTTTCCTTGGTTAATGGACTATTAGACTATTGAACTAATGGATAAATGGACTATTCTGCTGGGTATTGAATACTCAATATTGAGTACTGGATATTGATTTAAGCAGTTAATATGTGTTTTGTAACTGAAGATGTGTTGAGCATCTTGTACCCACTTCTCTGAAATATTTGTTTCTATATTTTACTGTTGTTCTGTAGAAGCAATGAAGTCCCTTTTGATTTGTAGAAGTTTTTAACTTTTTATGAGTGTGTGTGTGTGTGTGTGTGTGTGTGTTTAGACCACACCCAGAGATACTCAGAGGTTACTGCTGACCCTTCTTTCAGGTAGGTCTTCTTTCAGGTAGAACTAAAGTAGCCTTTGTAGGGCTTGGGGGGGCTATGTGCCATGTTGGGAATCAAATCTGGGTTAGCTGTGTACAAGGCAAACAACCCACTGCACTATTTCTCCAACCTCTCCTAATTGTAGAAGTTTTCAAAATATTTTTATGGGTACAGAAAATAGCACAATGGCTAGGGCATTTGCCTTGAATGTGACCATTTCAAGTTCAATACCTGGCATCCCATATGGTCCCCCAAGCGTGCCAGGAGTACTTTCTAAATACAGAATCAGGAGTACCATGGGGACTGGCCCAAAACAAGCAACAACAAAAATATTTTCATATAATTTTTCTCAGTTGGGAGCCGGGAGGTGGCACAGGAGGTAAGGTGCCTGCGCTAGCCTAGGATGGACCATGGTTCGATCCCCCGGTTCCCATATGGCCCCCCGTGCCTGCCAGGAGCGATTTCTGAGCATATAGCCAGGAGTAACCCCTGAGCGTCACTGGGTGTGGCCCAAAAACCAAAAAAAATTTTTTTTCTCAGTTAATATCAGTTTCCTTCCTTCCCTCCTTCCCTCCTTCCTTCCATCCCTCCCTCCTTCCTTCCTTCCCTCCCTCCCTCTTTCCTTCCTTCGTTTCTTCCTTTCTTCCATCCTTCCTTCCTTCCTTCATTCCTTTCTTTCTTCCATCCTTCCTTCCTTCCTTTCCTCTCACAGTTAATGTCTTACAAGTATCTTCTATCAGTGTGTGGTTTGCCTTAATATTCTGATTATATTTTGATTATTTATGATGTGAAATAAATATTATGAAAATGAGAACATAATGGTCAGTTATAGAATATAATTATAAATATATGTGTGCACATTAGAAAATCATTTGGTATCATTTGAGAAAATGAAATGTATTCTTGTCAAATGACTCAGTAATTCTATCAGGCAAATGCCCTAGAATCTTATATATATGTATATATACATATATTCTTATATATATGAACCAAGAAATATACACATAAATACTTATGGCAGCTTCATGTGTAATTACATCAAAGGATGCAAAATATATGCCAAATTACAGAAGAATAGAATACTAGGATCATTTTGTACAATTGGGCACAAAGGATGTTAAAATGAATGCATAGTGAAACTGTAGTCAACTGCATAACCGAATCTCATAAAGGCAAGAAAAGCATATAACATAATGATTCATAAAGCACCATCATATTTATATAATATCAAAAACCAGGAAAATGGAACAACAGACTCTTCATGGGAAATGTGTAAATTGAAAATTATAGCAGATTAATATAGAACTTATGGTATTTATTTTTGTTGTTTTTCTGACTTTTTAAAAAACACAAAGAATCAATTCATTTCCTGGAGACCAAAAAAATTTCAGCACATGGGTCAAAATATAAAGTTAAAAATTAACAATGCACTTAAAGAATTTATTAGAATAAATTTTGGGTGATTTACAGCAGAGTGAACTGGAATGGAGTATGCGTGTCAGGGGAAAGGTGTATTTACAGTTTCTTCAAGTGGGATCAAATAAGCTCATTCTGATGATATGCCAGAAGGAAGGAAGCTCCCTGGGTAGCTGTCCAGTGGTCTCTCTCCTTGTTTGTGGAGAGCAGGTGCTCTGAAACCTGTGAGCACCCCCTTAATGGAAAGAGCAAAGCCCAGACAGTACTATCCCCTTTACCCTTTGGCCCTTTACTTATGCATAGCTCAAGGATCCTGTCATTCATTATTTCCTTGCAGAGATCTTCCCTCCAAACAGCAAGTCATCACAGATAACGCTCCATCTTTGGTGTGCTTTTCACCATCAGGTAATGAATGCAGTTGTCTTCTCCAGCATATGTTTTGGGAGAACAATAGATTCTTCCCATGAAACATTTGGAAAATGTAACTGGGTGCAAGTGGAGAGTGCAAATCTTAAGAGTGGGAGGAAGAATTCTGACTGATAAATGAGAAATTTTAAGCATAAGGTATAAAGAATCATATGTTTAAAATATAGATCTAATTTCTAAGAATATGCTACAAATATATTAATACACTACTAACATATGGCTATAGCAACTGGAGTATAGAGCAGCTCTGAAGATGGTGGTATTTGTCTACTTCTTCAGGAATAAGGCCTGGTCTTGAGTCTTTCCAAATCTTGTGTCAGTCAAATGACCAAACATCCAGGAGAGTGTAAACTCATCTCCCACCTCCCTTCATTAAGATAGAAGCATGGTCAAGCTGGTCTTCCATTCTCATTGGGTTCAGGTGGAGCAAGAGCTGGCAGTTAGCTGACCTACAGGGCTGCAGGCAATGGTTTCCTGAGCACTGGCCAGGAAAGATGTGGACTAATTCGTAAGTTGACCCTCTCCTCTAATATAGGGCCCAAAGACTCTGATGCCTATTTTCCGAAACCCTTATTCTTTTGTGGGCAGGGTATTCTTTGGAAGAGAAATTAACCACTCCAGGCACGTAATGCCAAATGCCCCCAAGTTTTGAGCTAATCCCCCAATGGTCCTTTATTCCCAACTTTGACAGGCCTGACAACCTCTGCAGCATTCACTCTCCACGTGGCTGGGACCAAGCACTTCCAGGCACTAGGAATGCAGATGTCTTTGAACTCTGCCTTCCCATTTTCCACCCTGATTGGCCTTTCTTGCTATTTCTGGCCCTGGCCTGGTGGGCTTCTCCCAGAACAGGAAGAGGTCCAGAGCAGTTGGCATGACTGAGTGAACATAAAGTAGGTGAGAGTTTGGCTTGGTTGAGCAATCCAGAGATAACACATTCATAAAGAGTGAGCTAGAGCTTCTAGCTCCTGCTTGCTCCTCTGAGAGACAGCAGGGTTTATTCCTATCTCTGTACTCAAAATTAATCCTGGCAGTGCTCAGGGGACCCTATGGAATGCCAAAGATTGAATCCAGGTCTGCCATATACAAGGCCAATGCCCTACATGCTGTTATTGCTCTGGTCCTGATCACTCCTCTTCTTCATCTCATTTCTAACTCCCCATTTTTATGTGTTTTCATGGTACTTAGAACCAAAGGGGACCTGCCAAGGCGATGGCTGAAGTATCCCCAATCCAGAAGCTTTTTGACATGGGAACTTCTTTGCTCTGCTGGTGATAAAGTCAGGGCCAAGGCCACAAGATTAATGGGATGGGACTGAGGATGACCTTTGGAGCTCCAATTAACATGCCCTTGCTCTTTCATCCCCTTTAATTCTGCCTACTCTGCCTCCCCCACTGTATCATGCATTAATTTTATTGTTTTAACACTGTGACTTACAAAATTGTTCATTATACAGTTGTTTTAGGTATTCAATGTTTCATTCCCTCACCAGAGTGACCTTCCCTCCACCAATGTTTTCAGTTTCCCACCCCTCCAAGCCCCTCAGCGAGCACAACTTTATTTCATATTGCTTGTTACAACAAAATGGAAATACAAAAAATTGATCAATAAAAGTCGATTTCTGATAGTTACCATAACTCAAAATGGTATTACTAAAGTTATTGTCTCAGGATTTATTGAGTTTGTTGGTGCTGGTTGAGCTTTCTGTGCTGTTGTTATCATTTAATGATCTTTGTAGGATTCTACTCAACTTTGCCATTAAATTTCATGTGCTCCTACTGGGCTCTTTGTACTGTAAAATTTGGGGGAATGTTGAGTGGACACATATGTAGCCACATGTTTCAGGAGCTATGGAGTTACACATTTATATATTGGAAAATGGTATGTAGGGTTATTTTTGGGCCTTTCTGGAAAGGAGAAGTATCTACCTAGCTCCACAGCTAGTGGGATGTAGAAGTACCAGTTGCTTCAGGCATAATTATCTCCTCCAACAATACATGGGCTTATACTGTGCAAATTTCCTATAGTATGTAAGTATAAAATATACCTGAACAGTAGCATCATGGTACCTTCCCAGAGAATTAATCAGAGAGCATTGAGGGTGTGGAGAAGAATGTAAGTTGAGACCTTGCTAAATGAGAACAAAATTAGTTATAGGACTGGGAGTAATGACATTGCAAAATGTGGTTTTTCTTTTTAAAATAATGAGATTCTTACTAATCAATTAAATTTTTTAAAGCAACAACTACCATCTTACGCCACAGAGACTGGCGCATATCACAAAGGACAAGAACAATCAGTTCTGGTGGGAATGTGGGGAGAAAGAAACTCTCATTCACTGCTGGTGGGAAAGCTGTCTAGTTTGGTCTTTATGAAAAACAAGATGGAGATTCCTCAAAAAACTGGACATTGAGTTCCCATATGATCCAGCTATACCTCTCCTAGCGATATACCCTAGGAACACAAAAATGCAATACAAAAAATCCCTTCCTCACACCTATATTCATTACAGTGTTATTTACATTATCCAGACTCTGGAAACAACCAAGATGCCCTTCAACAGATGAATGGCTAAAGAAACTGTGGTACATATATATAAATGGAATATTATGCAGCTGTCAGGAAAGATGAAGTCATGAAATTTTCCTATATATGGGTGGACATGAAACTATTATGCTGAGTGAAATAAGTCAGAAAGAGAGACACACAGAATAGTCTCACTCATCTATGAGTTTTAAGAAAAATAAAAGACATTATTATAATAATGCCCAGAGATGAGGGCTGGAAGGACTGGCTCACAATATGAAGCTCAGCATAAAGGGTGGTTAGTGCAGTCAGAGAAATAGCTACATTAACAACTACCATGACAATGTTAATGAGTGAGTGAAGTAGAATTCCTGCCTAGAATAAAGGCAGGGAGTGGGGGAGGATGGAGATGGAGGCATTGGTGATGGGAATGTTGCACTGGTGATGGGGTGTGTTCTTTTTATGATTGGGACCCAACTACAAGCATGTTTATAATCATGGTGTTTAAATAAAGATATTATTAAAAAAATAAAATAGAGGTCACTCCTAGCAGTGTGCAGAAGACATCAAGGGTAGACCCAGTAATGTTCAGGGTAAAGTGTGTTGCCATGAATTCAGGGCCTGAAACATTCTAAATATGCACTATTTAAGCCCTATCCCTTGCCTATAAATTAGTTCATTTTTTTCTTTGTAAAATACTTGAAATTTTTCATTTTTCAAAAAATATTTTCTTTATTTTTAAGGGAAAAGGAATTTGTCAGAAGACCATTATGTTGCCCGTGATAGAACTGGACAGTGTCTTAAGTGATTCAGAGATCTATAATTTTAATTTTTAATTTCTGCCTTATCTCCTCTTGCTTTTAGCTCAGATATTTTCTCTGTAAGGGCATGATTAAAATATTTCTTTCTCAGGAGGAATTTGTTAGCATACTTTATGTATAAGCCTATAGAATTTTATATTCTCAAATTCTGTTTAGATTACATTAGTTAGATAATTCAGTTCAAGCATGCTGGTAGATGAATTAGTCAAGAGCAGCAAGGGAGGTAGGTGGGCCTAGAAGCCTGAACAGGGGACAGTTTATTTTAAGAGAAAAATAATTTGATCTTTCTTTTTTCCATTTAAAATTATTTATTTTTGTATTTCAAGCATTGTGATTTAAAAAGTTATTGTTAAGTTTTAGACATATAATGTTTCAGCACTAATCCCACCATCAATGGCAACTTTCCTCCATCAATGTTAGTGGAGTCTAGCTTATTACCACCACACCCTATGCCCCAACCTGCCTCATAACAGTTACCTTTTAAACATTGGCTATTAAAGATTAGGTCTCACGATTTCATTGTTGCTGACTCTGTGGCTTGGATATTTAGTTTTGTCCTTTCTTAACACCACCATTGCATCTGACCCCTTTCATTATTTCACATTTGTCTTTCTACTGCTCTGTTTCTTTTCTTTAAGTTCAAAGAAAACCAGTCCACTAT
This sequence comes from Crocidura indochinensis, assembly GCA_004027635.1. Lineage (NCBI taxonomy): Eukaryota > Metazoa > Chordata > Mammalia > Eulipotyphla > Soricidae > Crocidura > Crocidura indochinensis. The sequence continues at coordinate 48,393 of PVKC010001045.1, forward strand.
TTACTAAAGGATACAAAAGGTAATGAATGGTTTCTTCAGATTGAGAAATGAACAAAGTCTTGGACAAGTCAAGAGAAAACTATGTTTTTTCAGCCACAAAAAAAAAAAGTAGTGAGAAGGTATTGTTTTCACGAGAAAAGTTAATCTGACCTAAAGGTACCAATATGGCACAGATGGAAGCTTTTCCCTCTGATGTCAGATGGCAGCTGAGAACAAAATCTGAAGAAAATGATTCTTGTGAATGTTAAGTATCATCTGTAGCTGGTAGGTATTATGTAGGTATCTTACTGGACAATAAGAAGCAAGAAAGAGACTGGGGATCAGCAATCTTATAGTTGGGTAAATGATTAAAGTCTGGGAAAGAATCAGTAGGATCCATGTCAGAGCCTAGGAAAGTATAAATGTTCTCATATGGTCAGAAATGGTCATCTTGGTAATAATGAACTTCTGGTTTATAGTAAAGGTCCAATTTCTCAGTTCTGTCTGACCAATGCAGTCAATCAAATGCAAATGCTTAAATACAAAAATGTTAGACAATGTTTGAATTTATCTTTATCAGATATTTTTTAATTGAGTCAACATGAGATAGGCAGTTGCAAAGTTGTTGATGGTTGAGTTTCAGTAATACAATGTTCTACTACCCATTCCTTCACCTGTGTACACTTACCACCACCAATGCCCCCAGCTTCCCTCCATCCTCCCCAGCCTACCTCAGTGGTAAACACCCATTTCTCTCTTTATCCTTATTTTCCTTTTATACACTGTAGTTTGTGATACTGTTTCTGAAAGAGTATCACACCTCCTTTTCAACACTTAGTTCTTGTCCAGATATGTATACTATAGGTTGTTGTCTTTCATATGTGGTATATAGTTTCAAAAGTAAGCAATTTTAGAATTATTATGTGTTAGATATGGTACACGGTTACTTTCACATATATTATCTTTCTAAAATCTTCTCTTCCAACTCTAAAATTGAAGGATATTAGCATTTTTGTTTTTCTAGAGTAAAATTATCTTTTTAAGTTAAATACTCTGAGATCACAGTTAAGAAATAGCAAATTCTAATTAAAGTTACTGATCCCAAATCTAGTTATTTCTTCATAATTAAAAATTTATTGTATCACCATGAGATACAAAATTACATAGCTATTCATGCTTGAGTTTAAGTTGGAAAATGCTTGACTCCCTTCTCTTCACTTCCCACCACCAATGTCCCCATTTTCCCTCCTGTCTCCTTGCCTACTTCTATGACAGACTCTTTTTTCCCTTGTAGACTGTGGTTTTCAATATTTAGTTCTTTTCCAGAGCAATCATTATAGACTAACATTGTCATTGTGGCCCTTCTTTATCTTAACCACCCTATTCTCATGTGGCAAGCTTTTTTTTTCATTAAGTTTCTACTCTTCCCCCCCCCCTGCATTGTTATCAGAGCATTTTAGTCAATCTTTCATAAGAATCTAATTTTCCGCAGAGGGAATGTGAAATTTAACTTTTTATTCAGGGGATATTATGAAGTGGTAGCTACAGGAAACCAAAACCCCAAAGAAGATTGAGACACTGGGGGGGAGCCTTAAGATTAAGAATTTGTAGAAATCTCATCATCCTTGTCAGACACAATTTATCACAGAATTGTGTGTAGATCACTCTTCAAGAAACAAAGTGTATTTCTGTGTTTAAAGGTGGGTAGAGTTTGGATTAATACCAGGAGGCTAGATTAATATCTTAATGCTAAAATATATCTCTGTAATTCTTTTTTTCGGGGGGGGCACACCCGGTGATGCTCAGGGGTTAAACCTGGCTATTCGCTCGGAAGTCGCTCCTGGCAGGCACGGGGGACCATATGGGGAACCGGAGGATCAAACCGTGGTCCGTCCTAGGTTAGCGCAGGCACCATATCTCCAATGCCACCGCCCGGCCCCCTCTGTAATTCTTTATACACATGATTTCAATGAAATGGATTGTTTTAGAAATAAGTTTTTTAGATAATGGCTTAACTGCTCATTTGGAGCGGTTATTAATACTTCTTTCATTGTTTGCTTATATTTAACAATTCTGACTTTATTTTCTGTTTTTTTTTTCCTGGGTGTGGGCAACACATGTTAGTGCTCAGGGCTTAAAATGGGATCTGCTCTCAGGGATCCCAGCTGGAAGAATCTGGGGTCCATAGGTAGTGCTGGGGATTGAGCCCAGTTTGAGCCTGTGCAAGGCAAACATCCTATTCATTGTATTACTGCATCAGCCCCAAATTAACATTTTTGGAAGTGATCATGGGCAAAGATGAATTTTAATTGCCTATTGATTCAGGGAAGCTGGGGTGGGGGGTTGGAGTGCATACCCTAAGATAATCAGGTTTACTCCTGTCTCTGCTCTCAGGGATCACTCTTGCTGCACTCAGGGGTAATATGGAGTACTAGGGGATTGAACCTGGGTCATTGAACTGCAAGGCAATTGCCCTCCAACCCAATTCATACTATTTCTTGCCTCCACATTTCACAAGGCTCAATTTGGTCCAAATACAAACTAAACAGCTATATAGATAACAAGAAAAAGCTAAAGATGGGGACAAAGTTGGCTTCATTCAGGCTGTACTGGTAAGATGCTAAAAAGGTGAGGAATGCTTCCTTTCTGGGGATCCAAGTACATTTCTAGCAAGTGACAATGGAGAACAAGATCTAGTAAAAAAAATCCAAATTCAGGGGGAAGTAAGGAGTCACCTCTCAGAGTTGTCAGGTGTTGGAAGCTGGAGTTCCTGGAACAACTTTCCATTGTACTAAAGTGATTTTGCCTGGAGCAGTGCTCAACATTGCATACTAGGTGCCCTACCTTCTTATTTCACATTGACCCTGGACAAACTGTGAGCAACCTGATGGTCCTGACATCAGCTAGACTCTTTTATTTGTTTTAGGGATACATTTGAAAACATCTTCTGATGAACACTTTCAGCATCCTATAAAGGTTTGCTATAGCCAACTTGATGTATCTTCAACTGTAATCCACCAAGTCCATCTTTTTCTGTTATGTGGATCCTTCCCATGGACTCAGTTTTCTGTTGTGCAGGTGTTTTGGCTGCAGTGAACAGCTATGGTCGGATTGTGGGATGAACTAGGAGGTTACAGCTTCTAGGTCTCCTGGGAAGAAGCTACGGAATAGATTCTATGTGTCAGTATAATCACTTGTCATCCATCTTCAGGACAAAAAGCTACACATATTTCTTGCAGCTAGTAGATGAAACAGGATGTAGAATACTATAAGGATCTTGAATGAGGAGATTCTTGGGTAAATGACCACTTTGTTTTACTGAAGGAGACTCTGAATGCCCCAGCAGTCCTAGAATAGAGACCAGCCCAACTCCAACCAAAGGAGAAAGCTTCTGGGAAGTTATTTTCCTCATAAAATTGGGAAATTGTTCAATAAATCACAAAGACAAGGTTATAACGCAAAGAACCATCATGTAGGAATGCCTTTTTATTTTTAGATTAGCCCTTTTCATGACAGGAACATAGACCCACTACATTATTTCAAAGCAAAAGCCCCAAAACTACACACTCAACAAAACCGCAGTACCAAATAGCTTCATGTGAAGTTAAGTACTGGAATGGTGCTGGCAGGTTAGCAAGAGACGTACTGGGGGGCTAGCTTCCTCTTCAGGCTGTTCTCAATGACGTTGAATGTCAGTGAATGTCAGCTTTTGGCAGTTTCTTCTTCAGTGTTCACTCTAGGCTTTGAGTGTGTGCCCTCACCTCTTTATTTCCTCATGGTGGTCACAACCCTTGCATTCCATGATCCCTGCATATTGCTATGTGAAGCAAAATAATTTCTGTTAGTTCTTTGGATTCTTCACCTGTAGCTAGAGACAAAGGCTCTGACAAGCAAGGTTGTGTGAGCTGTAAGCAGTGCCCAGTTTCCAGGCAGGTGGCCCACATATTTTCTTCTTGATTATTGAAAGTTATGCCAGGAAGGGCCCATGAGCAGTAGAGAGGAATTTAGTAGAAGCTGGGTCATTGTCAGAGCCAATAATGGGGCTTACTTGACTCTGTCCCTCAGAGTTGTAACTGGGTCTAATGGCACCACTCTAAACTTTCTGAGACCAAAGTGGAAGGCTGTGCCTTTTGTAACTAGATGAGTGGAGAAAAAGTTGGTCATGTGTGGCTGGGAGATAGCGCAAATGGTTGGAGCACATGCCTGGCATGTACAGAGCCCTAGGCTGGGTCACTGTAGATCAGCATACAGACAAGGACAGTGTGTCCTCCTCATCTGTACTGGATCGTTTCTAGTTCAATCTCTGACATTTTTAACTGAAAGGTGAGAAGTGTGCTACTGTATTAATACTCAGCAATGTCATTGAAAGCACATTTTCAGTTAATTTTGTTGAATAAAGAATAAAGCCTTTCTTAAAATAAGCCCTAGTTTAATCAGTAAGAAAACAAAACAAAACAAAGCTATTATGCTCCTTTAATGGGAATGGAGGTCATTTGAGATCCAACAGCTGTTATGTAGATGATATCTATGTATTTTTAAATGATTAGAGCATTGAGACTAATAAATCGAACTGGGGAACCTTAGGTGTCTGGCTGCTTTTGTGAATTGCTTAAGTTTTAATATGCATTCCCAGGTCATCTTTATGTAGGAGTCCTGAAATGATTGATCCCTCTGACCAAAACACATAATGATTGGACACTCTTGTAAAGAAAAAAGCCAGATGCAAAGAAATAGATATAGAGGGAAGGGAAAGACTTACTATTATTATTCCCCTAGCTTTTCTGAAAGAACACTGGGAAGAAATCTTAACAAAATCAATTTGCAATCATTTGGAGAAAAGGTTTTTTAACTGGGTAACCTGACTTCATAAAGAACAAATTCTGTCGTGCTAATCTAATCTTCTGAGATGAAAATGAAAGGCTGGATAGACCAAGAAGAAAGATTTATGTATAATTCATTTAGATGGTAGCTTTCATTGAATATGATATTCTTTGTGTGACTACCAGTCCCTACATCGCTGCCTGAGAAAGTAGACCTCAATGTCTCATTGTTTACCAATTGAAGGATGAATTCAATAGTATAACTCTTATTTCTATCTACACTCTAGTATTTAGGTAAAAATGCACTAGTATTTAATAGAATTGGTAATAGAAATAGTAAAAAGAAAGAGATCAGAAATAAAAGAAGCTGGGGCCAGAGCAGTGGTGCAAGCGATAAGGCACCTGCCTTGCCCATGCTAGCCTAGGAAGAAACCGCAGTTCAATTCCCTGGAGTTCCATATGGTTCCCCAAGCCAGGAGTGATTTCTGAGCCTATATTTTCTAAATTTTAGATCATATCTTACAATTGCTATACATTGAGCGTGAAGATGGTATTTAGAGTTAGGCTTCACCACTGTATCCCATAGCACCTAAAAGGAATAACAAATGTTTGATTAGCAGATAGTTCATTAGACAAGTCATATAAAATTCCATGGGCTAATTCTATAGGGAAATAACCTGTATCAAGCCCAAAACTAGTTAGATGTGTCAATTGCTGGTGGATGAATGTATAGGAGTGGATCGTAAGAAATTTATGGACACAAGCTCTTTTTTGTGTTGTTGTTGCTTTGTTTTTGGGCCACACCCAGTGACGCTCAGGGGTTACTATGCGCTCAGAAATTGCTCCTGGCTTGGGAAACAATATGGGACACTGGGGGATCGAATCGTGGTTTGTCCAAGGCTAGCGCAGGCAAGGCAGACCACCTTACTGCTTGTGCCACTGCCTCCAGCCCCGAACACAGCTCTTTACTATGAGAAAGGGAGTGGACTTCGATTGTTTTGTGGTTTTGTGTAGATGGTTCTAATGGGAGCCATAGAGATGATGAAGAGATATGTATGAAAGTGAATGTACTCTGAAGTCAGTTTGAGACTGTGTGAGTCATAAACCTGGGATAGTCACCTACCTTCTCTAAATTTCACCTTCTCTCTTGGTGAAATGGAAAAACTGCTAGAACCCTTTGGGGATATGTGAACTGATTGATATAATACATGGATAGTACCTTAAACACTGTAAAAAATTCAGTGATCCTATAATAGGAATACTAGTAAATGAGAAAGGAGGGTTTTTTTAGGGTAAGAAAGTACAATAATAATCACTGAAGTCTAGGTGATGACAAACCATCATTCATCTTGACATCAATTTGACTTATTCCATGCAGTGTTTGTAGGCTTTTTATGTGCTCTTCATCCAGGAAAATTTAAGAGAGCAAAGGGTTCATCTATAGCATGATGGTATCATATTAGACACAGGAAGATTTTCAAAGACCGAGGTTACTGGGTTCATTGGCAATAGTAATTGAGGAAATGTGATGCATTTTCCTCGGAGACCTGAAACTTAATCTGTTTCAACCTTACCTTCTCCTATCCTTGTTTAATTGTGGTCTTTTCCTGAACTGATTTAGGTCTGTTCTTCATAGTCTCGGGCTTGAATTATTTAATAGAGATTTTAAGCTATTCTTATAAAGAACTAACATAATTTCACTTTTCAGTATCACTGAATTCACATCAAAATTTCTTTCTGAGCCCTATGATGTCCTCATTTTATTTTGTTAGCATGGATCAGAAGTCCCAGCCTGTGAACCTGGGAGCCTCAGGTGAATAACTGTGCTCACCATTCTAAAGATGAGACTGTATGTAACCATCATATTTATCTGAGATGATTCATCTATAGACTGAGGCCCCACAGTGAAGAATCCGGATTAGAGATTTATAAATGCTAGTTGATGATTGTAACAATGGATCTGCACACTGGCGCTTCTGATGACAATGGGTAAAAGGATAAACACTGAGCTGTGTTCTGTCAGAAATGTAGTAATTGGCATTGAACTCCCCCCCCCCTT
>PVKC010001046.1:0-54901 GCA_004027635.1 Crocidura indochinensis
AAACAAAAAAAAGAAGTTCAATGCAATGACCCCAGGATGCTATCTGTGTCTGTGCTACAAGGGATGAAAGACATAAGCTACCCAGGGGGTGTTTGAGGACTCCCACAGTTTTATTCAGTATACTCAAAGGACCATGTAGTGCAGGAACAGAATTGAGGTCATTAAGGTGCCCCCTTGTAATTTCTTTCTCAATTAAGTGTTAATTTAATTGCTTTTCTTCATCATTCTTATCAAGATAAAAGTCATATAATAATATGTACTTATAGACCATTAATAGAGTTATCACTCTTATGCACATGGGCAAATATCAAATGTATAAAACTTAAATCATTTTAAAGTATATTAATGTCCATCCTAATATATAATGTTCTTTATTATTATATTAAATATTATTATTATGTTTGTTATTCAGTCAAAGATCACCTGTTTTAAAACAATCTAGTGCACACTTAAAACAATAAAAAATGCTTGAAGAATTAATGAATCCGCATTTACATCTATTTTATGCATCATATACAATTATATATACATTATTTATATATTATATACATTCAAAATATTTTAGAATTTAAAATGATAAGCTTTGAATTTAAACATTGCCATTCCAACTTAAGGAATCTAGGCTTACACAATAAAATGTAATTTAAAATATATACAAATACTTCCAAATTTCTCATATGTTTCGAAAAGAATCTAAATTAGTCAGATGTTCTAAAAATAAATGGCTAACCTAACCTAAGAAAACGGAATCTTTAAGTATCTGTTTTTTTTCTCCATTGTGTCTATTTAACATTTAATCTTTAGTGTTCTACAAGTCTCCTTGATCTTCATTTGTTCATAATTGATTTTAACCTGACTTCTCCAATGCATTGTTAACCTTGAAGAGTTTCTTTACCTATTCTTTGTGATAGTAATAATTTGCACTTTCAAAAGAATGAGCTTGATATATTCCAGTAATAATAATTTTGTTTTTGTTTTTGAGCCACACCTGGTGACACTCAGGGATTACTCCTGACTGTGTGCTCAGAAATCATTCCTGGCTTGGGCAAGGCAAGTCTTACCACTTGTGCCATCGCTCTGGCCCCCCAGTAATAATTATTATTCATTAATATGAATGTTTTATATTATGCTGTTCTCACAACCAACTTAGAGAAGCAAATAATAGTTTGAAAATGGTCATTTTTGCAGTGCTGAGAGATTCTTTAAAAACTAAGGCATAACTGTGGAAAAGGAATAGACATTTTGCTCTAGAGAATATAACAGACTCTTCCTATATGAAGAAATTTTCTACCCTATTACAAGGCCCTGGAAATTTCATTCTGAGTAACACAGACTACATTTTGTAAAACTCAAATCCCCAGAAAAGTACATTGTTTGAAAGGCCTTTATTAAAATTTAATGTTTCCTTTGCTATCTAAAATATTTCTCTATAAGTTTCTGACCTTGAAATAAATTATTGCATGAGCAGCAAAAGCTGTAATAAAGAGAAGCACTTTCAAGGATACTTATACACTTATCACTGTTGGGGGCAAATTTGTGAATATGATTCTTTAACCAAACTCAGAAAATCCTCCATCTTTTATGAAAAACAAACTAATGAAACTTAGAAAAGGGATAAATTCTCAGAAACTAGCCAGTTCAGACACTGAGCTTTGGGAATAATGATGATTTTTAAGTATACCCAGATGGTAAATTTGTTATTTTCTTTTTCTTCTCTCCCCCCCCCTCTCCTTTTTTGACTTACCTGGTGGCGCTCAGGGGTTATTCCTGGCTCCATGCTCAGAAATGTCCCTGGCAGGCTCGCAGGACATATATGGAATGATGGAAACCCAACCACCATGTCCCGGGTTGGCCAAACGACCTACTGTGTTCTACCTCTCTTACCCCATATTGGTGTTTTTTTATTATCTGATTTCTACTAGCCTGTCTTCAACTCATGATGATGAGCTAAGTTGAATCAAGATACACAAGAATCAACTATTTACAAACATCATTTAGAAACAGCAAATAAAATGCTTGTGCAAGGTCTCGTGTTGTAATGTTAACATTTTACTACATTTTGTAAAACTCAAATCCCCAGAAAAGTACATTGTTTTAAGGGCTGAAGAGTAGGAAATACACTTAGCAAAGGAACAACAATGTGAAAATGCCCTAGAAAATATGCCCTTTGAAGTATGTCCTTTGATAATTGAAACCTTACTTCAGTTTGGTTCTGTCAGTCTAATTATAAGAAGGATAATTATTACCCACTGAAATATAGATAATATCTCCATTCAAATGATGGACAGGAATTACTAGGACTTTTCTCTAATACTACAATCATATAAACTAATCAACTTTAGATCTGTGATACCAGGAAATGGAAAAAGAGTCAACTATGTTTCTGCTGCGTATTAGTGATAAGGTTTTTCCTTTGATCTCTGCATCTGAGGTCATTTTCCAACATTAATAAAACAAATAGATTATGAGTTCCTAATAATAAAATTAAATGTATACCAACCACACACACACAAACTAACATTAGCATGCTTTAGTAATGAGTATCATATGTTCTGATGCAGGTATAAAGGTACATAACACATGATCACTTCTATGCAATCTCTATGAGAATTTTTAGAAGTAGAACATGTATGCTTTTCTATAACAATTAACTAGCTCTACTGTAGTAGTAAATTATGAATAATGAAATTTTGGTAGGTCGTAATTTCAATCACATTGGTTTTACTTTTTCAAAATGCTTTTTTCAGCACGCTTATCACCTAATAAATACTATATTCAATTATAGTAAGAATTTATTCATATTTTAGGCACAGATTTCAATAACATAAAAATGGTATTCATTAAATCTGTTGAACATTAACTTTAAAGTATTTGTATCTTATTTGTTATCTTAGTTTTGCTACCTTTTCATGCAGATAAATTTGTCCAGGATACATCACTGGTACTATATCTCATCAGTTGGTATACTATTATAAAATGAAAATTATAGATGATTAGAAAGTTAATTAAACATAGTGTCTTTCAATGAATAAAAAATACCCCAGAAAATGTATTGGGGAAATATGAACACATATACCTAGTGCATGTTTAATCATACTTACAGTAAAGTTTGTGAACATACTTTAAAGATATTTATTGTGACAATATAATCATAATATGTATAGTCCCCCTCTGAGTTACATAGATTAAGAAGAAATGCTTAAGTACTTTCATATGGCTCATAATTATAAACCCTGTAATTTGCATCTAATGATCCCTTGAATCGGGGGTGAAACATAATATACAGGTTAAAATCATTGCCTTATATGCATTCAAGCAAGTTTTGATCCCCCACACTATATGTGGGGCCCTGAGCACTACTAGAAGTGATTCCTGAGCACAGAATAAGGAGTAAATTCTTATTATAGCTGGTTAAGGACAGTTCTAAAATTAAAAAAAAAACAAACAAAAAACAAAAAACCCCTAAACTGTATTCAGATTTTGAACTAATATACCCAACATCCGTAAGTAATGCAGATAAATGATATTCTTCTCTACATAAAGAATTAAAACCTAATACGTGGTCAAGTTTGTAAAAAAGTAAAATGAGGGGCTGGAGAGATAGTATGGAGGTAGGGCATTTTCCTTGCATGCAGAAGGATGGTGGTTCGAATCTCAGCATACCATGTGGTCCCCCTAGCCTGTCAGGAACAATTTCTGAGCATAGAGCCAACAGTAACCCCTGAGCACTAATGACCCCCAAAAGAACAAAACAAACAAACAAACAAAAGACAACAACAAAAAGTAAAATGGGAATAGAAAAAGGGGGAGAAAAGTAATCAAAAAGTTATTAAATGTTATATTGCACTCATTTTTTAAATTTGTTTTGGGGCCACACCTGGTGGCTCTAGGGGTTACTTCCCATTCTGTACACCAAAACTGCTCCTGGTAGGTTCCAGGGTTTATATGGGTTGTTAGGGATCAAACCCGAGTAGGTCACTGGTCAGTAGCTTGCAAGGCAAATGTCCCAATTTTGCACAATTATCACATATTATTAAAATATGTTTTTCATGGTTCATATGTTACTATAAAGGTTGTTTTGCTGCAGATCCTGACAGCTCTATTAAAATCAAATATAGGACAACTTCTTGACACAAATGTTATGTAACGACTAGCTACAAAGAATAAAACTAAAGCAAAGCCAAAAGAAACTATTTAACAAGATATTTTATACACTATTATTTATTTCTTCAAATTCCATTTTAGGCTTTTGTTAAAAAATCTATGAGTATACAAAGCTGACTATTTTAAAGATAGCCAGTGAAAGAAAAGGTAAGACTCCAACTATCTTTATGAACCAGAATGTTCAATAAAATTTCAGGCTTACCTAAAACAGATTTGAAAAAGAAGTTGAATGGCTTCTGGTGCTTTTCTACTATAAGAACAAGTACCTAAAATGCTTTGATTCACAGTAGGGCCAATCCATTTGGAAGTTGAATCCATTTCCACAACCTTGATTTAGGGCACTTGAATAGACTTCAAAGGTTCTTAGTTATGTAAGTGAGGCAGAGTCAAGAGGAAGCATAAGATTTTAAATCTTAAATGCAGAGAGTTGGCAGACAAACCTTCTATCTAAAATGAACAGGAATTAATATTGAAAGCTCACACAATAGGAATAAATCATACCACGGAAACTGCATTATAATCTTCTCAAGAGCTGCATGTCTCATAAAACAGACAGAAATGTTGTACCATGAAAACATTTTTTAATGTGTCACTATAATCTTATGATGTACTTTGCATTTTATTGGGCAAAACGGTTATGTACATGAATTAAAATACCATCCTGATACTATGGTAATTTAGAAGCAATTCCAGATAAGCAAATTTTTCATTGTGAAACAGCTATAAGCTATTATATCTATTCTTCTTTATTTCAGTGATTTTATTAATCAAAATAAGTTTGCATAACTATCAAATGACTTATTGTCACTGCCTTTATATACGTGCATGAATGGTTTTTACACATATGTAAATATACCCTATTGGTAAGTGTTTTGGAAAATTCAGTGTTAATAGTTCCTAACAAATCTTGGTTTTTCTAGATGTTTTATTTTACTTTTTTGTCTGATATCCAAGTACTAACCAGGCCTGACCCTGCTTAGCTTCCAAGATTAGATGAGATGGGGCACAATCAGGGTGGTATGGCTGTAGACTATTTTACTTTTTTGTAAGATCTCATCTCTTGTGTTAAAATTTGAATTGTCCTAAAATTTTGGAAGAGTGAACTAATCCAACTATCTACCTTATCTTCTATCCTGTGGTTTTTGCTGGTAAAGAAAATCACACATTGCTACTAAATTCTAAGATCTAAAAATCACATGAAAAGTAATTTCCCCTAATCCAAAAATAAGCACTTTATTTCTGCTAACAGACTATCTCATATTTTTTTATGATCCGATAAGGCCTATTATTCCCATGAAAGTTAATTTTCTGAGCTAACTTAGCCAGGCCAGGAGTGCCCATGTACTTGTTCAAACTCTAATCATGCTGTTTCTATGAAGGCTCAATTTTTTAATGCATCTTCCCTGCAGGTTTTGTCCTTGAAACTAGAAAATACATAAGCTAATTCCTTAAAATACGTGTGAATTATTAAATGTTTTATTTATGTGTATTATTCTTGTATACTGAGATCATAAAATAAAATAAGTTTTTCCACATGTAATTGATATTTGATATAAATATGAGTTGAGGGCAATTTTCTGGTCACAGAAATCTCACCAAACTTCCATCTTCAAAACCAAAACACTTAAGCATTAAACCATCCATCCATCCATCCATCATCCATCCATCCATCCATTCATGTATTCATTCAGTTCCCAAACTGTTTATTCTGGTGACTAGAACCTATCTGGCAGATCAGGGAGCAAACCAGTAAACAGCATTGCAATTACTGTCCATCATTCACAGGGTGTCATCATATATGACCACCTTTACACTGGATGAGGCAATGCAGAATTGCTAACTCTCATAATGGTGGACATTTGGGACACTAGAATACTCATAGAAAACCTAATTCAGCCGTGGGGAGATCTTGATAACTTCACAAACTTCACACAGTGAATGGTCCTGGCAGATAATAAGTATTATTTTCCTGCCAAGGTAACATCAAAATGGCATGAAAAGAAAATGATATTGGGGCTGGAGAGATATCACAGAGACAGGATATTTGCCTTGCATATGGCTGACCTGAGACAGAAGTGGGTTTGATACCCAGCATTGCATATGGTCCCGGAATCTATCTGTCAGGAGTTATTTATTTATTTTTTTTTGGTTTTTGGGCCACACCCGGTGACGCTCAGGGGTTACTCCTGGCTATTCACTCAGAAGTCGCTCCTGGCAGGCACGGGGGACCATATGGGGAACCGGGGGATCGAACCACGGTCCATCCTAGGTTAGCGCAGGCACCTTATCTCCAGCGCCTTTCTGAATGCACAGCCCAGAGTAACTACTGAACACCACTGGATGTGACAACCTCCCAAAATATAAAAAAAAAAATAATGTTGCAAGAAAATAATGATTTTTGAATGTTACACATCAATGACTTACTGTGTGTTTTGTGTGTTTTGAGTGTGTGTTTATGTGTGGGTGGTAGTTAAAATAGCTTTAGCAATCTTTTCTCTAGAATAATTTTACTCAACTGAGGGTCATACAGTATCTTATGGACACCCACCATAGTTCAAAGGGGTCTAGGAAACAAGTGATTGGACAGAGAAGCCATTGGAATTAGATATCTTTACAGGGAGGGGCACATTTGGAAATGTAACTGATTTTTCACATTCGAAAGTGAATGGCTTGTATAGAGGAATATAGTTTTGAAATATTTTTAAATTATATTTTAGACAAAATATTATAGTAGTAGTGATGTTTATGTTGGTGGTGTACCAATTTACTGTACTTCACCACCGCTCAATTATCCATGGTCTTCCATCACTGTCCCAAGGACACCACTCTGCTGGTTTTTTCTTTATCTTTCTCCTTGGCTTCACAGTCTCAGGTTTTAGAAATGTGCTTTCTTAATTGGTTCTTTGCTTCCTGGAGAACTTCTGCAACCTAATTAAATTTAAGTACACATCCAACTGTCTTTTCACTGGTAGACACCACTGATAGAACATGTTGTGATATGACAATACAACTAGATAATGTGCTTACCGCCCCACACTCTTAATTGGACACTGACAAGAAGCAATAATCTGAGTGAACATGTGTATACTTTCTGTACGGCTCTTTGTAAAATAGGTGACTACAATGAATTTGACGGACTATTTTCAGGATCACTAAACGTCTTAATATATTTACACTGCAGTGATATGTACAATGAAGTGAGTAGTTTCGAAACAATATTTTTCTAGCTCTGTTCTGGAAGCCTAAATTTCAAAAACAAGATGACAATATTTTTTTACTACTATCTCAAGATGCAGAATTTTTGTTGTTTCCTTATGTAGCATATTGTTTGAGTAGTACTAGTAGTTGGCATCAGGACTGAGCATCTCTGAATGGCCCTGTTTCTTATATAATCACATTGTGGCAGTAGAATTTGAATGCATGAATTGGGAGAAGGAAAACAAACTCTTTGTTTTCTTTTAGTTTTGTCTTTTTAGGTCACACCAGATGTGTGGACTTTGTTCTAGAGAGCCAGGATTTACTCCTGGCTGTGTGCTTAGAAATTATTTCTCATGGACTTGGAGGGCTATAGTAGATGCCAGGGCCTGAACCCAAGTGGGCTACATACAAGGCAAGTACCTTCTCTGCTGCTGTATTATTTATTTTTCCTGTCCCCAGAGAGAAAAATTTTGATCATAGTTTGGGGTAAAGTAAACTATTTCAAATTTCCTTAGAGATTTAAATTCTTCTTCAAATGCTATATTAGTTTTCTGACAGTTTTTATCTGCCTTGAAAGAAATCCTTACCCAAATTCTCCTGGAAATAAACTACTAACATCTGAAGCCCAGCTAGCATTATGTAAGTAGCTCTATTTTAGGACATATCAAATTTCTAACTATGCAATTCATCTTTTTTTTTTTTAAATTAGTGCATTCTGTGTGAAGTCACAATGTTGAGATATTTAGAATGTGGGAGACCTTGATGAAACTTAGGCTATTTAAACTCAATCACTACATTCTAATTAATGAACATTCTTTATCAATAAAAAACAGCCTCTCCAGAATCTTTACTCTCAGCTTCTAAACAAAGGCCTTATCTGAATCTGCTTTCATGCAGTCTTTACTGATTTTTTTTGTCTCATTCTTCTTTATTTCTCTTTTTCTTCTATTTCTTTAACTAGACTAACTTTTAGTAGGATCAGAAAGGTTAGTTATAAAGTAACTTGTGAAAAGCTGTGGTCCAAACAAAAGAATTAATTGATTTTACCTGTATACATCAGCATGGATACAATAAAAATATATGATAATCATTGCCCACAAACAGAACTAGACACACACATATTCACATTAATGTACCAAAGATTATGAGATAAATTTTTTATTATTTTTATTTATTTATTTATTTATTTATTTGGTTTTTGGGTCACACCCGTCAGTGCTCAGGGGTTACTCCTGGCTCCATGCTCAGAAATTGCTCCTGGCAGGTACGGGGGACCATATGGGGCATCAGGATTCGAACCGATGACCTTTTGCATGAAAAGCAAACGCCTTACCTCCATGCTATCTCCCGGGCCCCTTTTAAGCCTACAGCACCCGGTATTCCCAGGCGGTCTCCCATCCAAGTACTAACCAGGCCCGACCCTGCTTAGCTTCCGAGATCAGACAAGATCGGGTGCGTTCAGGGTGGTATGGCCGTAGACAAGAGATAATTCATATAAGAAGGTAAAATTAGATTGGTTTAAATTTTGATTATTATTTTTCATATATATATATATATATATATAATTATTTTTGCATCAGGGCCAAACCTAGAGGTGCTAAGGACTTCCTCTTGATTCTGCCCTCATGAATTAGTCCTGTCATGGATCTGGAGACCACATATGGTGCTGGGAAAGAACCCACGTGTCTCCATGCAGGGTAAGCACACTACTGTGTGATGGCTCCTGCCCTAAATTTTTTAATAAGGGAAACTATGCAGATAATATGTATTTAATGTTGCAATTGGGAGGCTAGAAATAATACTAACAGTTCGATTGACTGAAACAGAACAAAAGGCTTTCCCTAGTAAATTCATTTGAAACGTCATAATTACTGGGACTTTATTGCAAGAGAAAGGATGTGAAGGCCTAAACCTACTTACCCTCTCTGAGAGGCTGCAGAGGACATATCTCTCAACAGGACAGAGGAAAAAAATACATTTGAGTGGGTGTCTCCCATTCTTAAAGAGCAGTAGAGCAGCTCTTTTATAGGAGCTAGAACTTACACTGATAACTTGTCAATAAATTGAGAAATGACAATGGAATAGAATTAATTGGATGCCAGAGTAACAGAAATCAAGTGGCAGTATTCTGTGGTAAAATGCGCATGTTTTATTATAATAGAAGAGATAAGAAAGCAAACCCAATCATCTTATTTGTAAAGATCTATGGAATTGGCTAGTTAGTTGTTCATCATGTTATTTAAAGCAGAATAGATAGGAATTCAATTAGATTCTTACTTTGTCAATGCAAGTAGAAAAGTTTCCAATATCATATGTGCAAAAACATAAAACCTCAATAATAAAAAGAATCATTGGGGCTAGGAAATTAATATTCAAGATAAGGTGCTTGCCTTAAATGTGACTTACCCGCTTCAATCCCTGGCATAACAAGGTCAGTCCCCCATTACTCAGGACTTTTGTTGAGTATACAGCTTAGAGTCAGGCCTGAGCACAAACATATGTTTCTTAAGCCAAGAACAGAAAATAAACAATGAATGAATAATATTAAAAAGAATCAAAATAACAGGGCTATATACAAATATAGCACATGCCAAGATGTGATGTCCAGGCATCAAATACCCCTAATGTTATACTGAGATAGAGACAGAGAGTCAGATAGATAGAAAGAGAAAGATATACTTCTATAACTCTGAGTCAATTTCCAAACATAAATCTACAGTTCAAGAATATTTGTAAGAAAGTCTCAGACTTCTTGATACGTTTAACTTATAGTTAATCTATATTGTTGGGAACAAGGATAGAGTACAAATAGTAGAGCAGAAGTCTTAGCATGTGTGAGACCCTGAATTTAATCCCTGAGAAAATGAATGTATAATATTAATATTGTCCCAACATATTCAAGTATAATTTTCACTAGGGTAATTAAATACTGAGAAATCAAAATAATTTTAATTTGGGACTATTAAATATTGAAGGAATTAACAAGAATTTAACCGGTTAAAGAAGAGTCTTATTAAGGTCAGCTGATCTATGAAGCATTAACAAGATTCATATTGCAGAGGAACAAAGTCAATGCAATGGATCCCTAACCCTACAGTACAAGTATCCCCCTTCCAGAATACATAATTGAGAACATTTCAATTAATAAATTCTGTAATTTATAGAATATGTGTGTGACCATATATGAGAAAACAGAAAAGAGCATAGCTGGGTGTGGTATAGTCCGTATTTTTTTACTGAGTATATAGATCTATTTCTTCTTATTTGGTTCACATACTTATAGTTTTTGAGCTATATATCCACAATTGTATGATGAGTCAGTTATTCTGCGTGTTATTTTATTATCACTCCATATATTTCTATTAAAATCATGAGAATATTTTGGAAAATTCAAACAAAATGAACAAATTAAAATTCCTTTTTTAGAAAAACATTTAGGTAGAATTATACATTTTAATCTATGACAGGTGAAAATTTATAGGATAAAAGTAGAAATGAAGTATAAATATGCTGAAACATGTAGTTGAAATCTTTATTTTATAAACAAAATCTAAAAAGTTTTAATAAGAATAAAACACAAGGGGCTAGGGAGATAGCATGGAGGTAGGGTGTTTGCCTTGCATGCAGAATGACGGTGGTTTGAATGCAGCATCCTATATGGTTACCCAAGCCTGCCAGGAGCAATTTCTGAGCATAGAGCCAACAGTAACCCCTAACTGCAGCTAGGTATGACCCCAAAATATATTTATGTATATTTGGATCTCAATACATATTAGCTTATTCTTTTAGTGATGCATATAGTTTACAAGACCTCTCTAACTGATAAGTTATATATAAAGCATGAATGAAGCAAATAAATTAGAATCAAATTCAAATATTTATTTTTAATTTTAAGTGGAAAGAGAAGGAAGGATTTTAGCCACTGAACATTACCAATAACAGTTTTGAATAATTTTCCCAGATAATTTTTCATCCCTGCGTTTCTTTTTTTTTTTTTTTTTTTTTTGGTTTTTGGGCCACACCCAATGACGCTCAGGGGTTACTCCTGGCTATTCGCTCAGAAGTCGATCCTGGCAGGCACGGGGGACCATATGGGGAACCGGGGGATCGAACCGCCGTCCGTCCTAGGTTAGCACAGGCAAGGCAAGGCACCTTACCTCCAGCGCCACCGCCCGGCCTCATCCCTGCGTTTCTTACTAAACAACCCCACCATAACTGTGAAAAATAATGTGAATAATAATTTTAATGACTTCTGCATGGATTAACTTCAAATCTTAATAAATACTCTAAACAAAATATAGAATAATTTCATTAAAACTAGCAAGAGTTAATGAAAGCAAATTGGGATGAAAGGATATTCTAAAGCTTACCCGGGCCAATGAGTCAGGAAGAGAACTCAAGTCACTGATTGGTTCAACTCCTGTGCAAAACATCCATACATAAAACACAACGCACAATCCCCTTTGTTATCAAGTGGTTTTTCAAAATAAACACGCCATTACCTTTCCCACATACTGAGGCTCGGAGCCCATGTATTCCTCCAGCACAAAAAATTGATTCCATACCCAGCCACGTTTAACTCGGTGAAAATGTGATCTCCGCCCTGGCAGGTGAATAACATTTTCTCTTGGTTCTGTGGCTAAAGTTTGTTGTGGCTGTGGTTGAAGTGGTGTTAGGAGACCTCCATCAAATAGGACCCAGAGAAGAAGGGATAAACAGTTCCTTGTAAGCATTGGCGAAGGCTTTCCTACTGCAGAGTAATCAAAACTCCAACACTTAAAGTAGAATTGTGGAATCCAGGTTTGAAGTGTCTGTGGGCTTCACCACTTAACTTTCTTTTTCTATAGCAGCAATGATAATGTGGGCATTAATCCTTTTGATGAAGAGCTTTCAGATGTATTATATTCCATCTAAAGGGACCTGTAAAACAGATGAACAAAAATGCATTAAATTAATCAAATTACTGGATGATAGCGATGAAGAATCACATTTCATCCATAGCATATGAGAAAAAGAGCGAAGACTTGAAAGTAATTCTACTGCTAAATGATTATAGCTATGTAACATGTCAACTTGAATAAAATAAGCTTTCCTTATTTATTTGTTTATTTAGGTTTGAGGACTGTATTTGGTAGTGCTCAGGACGTATCCTAAGATCTGCTCTCAGGGATCACGTCAATGGATTGTCAGGAAACAAAATACAGTGTGTAGAGTAAGTCCAGGGACAGTCATATAAAAGGCATGTGCCTTAACTCTTGTACTGTCTTTCCAGCTCCAAATTAATTTTTAAATGAATTTTTAAAAAATAGATCTGAAAAGTAGTAATAATTCTAAAGCAAAGTTCCGTTGCACATAGGAGATATTTGTGTTATATTTCAATTAAAGAATTTATTTAATAATTAAAAATCTTGTATTTTTATTTAATTTTTATTTTAAGTATATGAATATATCACTTTAAGCAATTAAATTTAAGAGGATACTTTCTCAGTGTTGCGGTGATTTAGGAATAGAAACTTTTTGATACTGGTGACCCAAATTGTGCATTAAGGTTTATAAAAATGAGTCATTTTCTCTACTTCCCTGGGAAGAATAAATAGAACAAAATTGATAAGCAAAACTTCATTTAGCACTTAAGTTGCAGGAACAGCAAAAAAAAAAGCCATCCTATATTCCAAATATAGTCACAAGAAGGAAACTATTGTTTAAGCCTGACTGATTTTATGCATTTAGCACTCACAGATTTAGCACTAAAGCTATGGCACAATGCTCACAGATTCTTAGATTTCTAATGACCAGAATGTTGAAGACCATTGGCCTATGACTATATGTGTATGATGTTTTCTATAAATATAAATCAATCAATTACGTATAATGTTCAAATAAAGAGAACAGAAATCAATTCATATTTAATTACACACCTAGCACACGGCATTTTGTCAATCTTTCATTTAGAATTCATTTCACTGCTTACTTAGTTATATATGTGATACATGTTTATATACTCTAAGAATAATGCAATGCATTTTTTTAGAGATACTAAAATATAAGCTTTCTGTTTTGTGTGTTTGTTTTGGGGCAAGACCTGGCCGTGTTCTGGCCTTACTCATGGCTCTGCCTTCAGGGGTCACTTCTTGCAGCTCAGGGAGCCATAGGGACTATCAGGGACCAAACCCAGGTTGGCTGTATGCAAGGAATGTTCTCTACATGCTGCTATACTCCAGCTCCTCAAATTTAATTTTGGAGCCATGAATTATATTTTAGATAAGGTATGTCAAAACAACAAAGCTTTTATATGAACAACCCTTGTAGTGAAATAAAACAATATATATTTTATCAGGTCTGCAGGATGCATCTGATACTGACAAAAACATAAACACAATATATATTCTTGCTTTCATAATGACAAAATAAGAATTGGAATAGACTAACTTAGATATCTTGTCCAGTATTTTATTCGCTAACCATATGTAATCATTTAATTGAAGTTTGGCAATTTGTAACAATAGCATACTCTAATATAAATTTCAAAGAATCAATAATAATAGAATGTCTCAATGCAAACTTTATATTACTTACTAACACAATATTGAATGCATGTTTATTAAATATATATTCATATTAATTATATATACAAATTCAATTTGTGTCTTTCGGGTAATAAAAATTTCATATGAAGATATATTTTTGCTTTCTTTTATTGATTGCAGACCTTGCTTAAAAGTTATTCCTAGTTCTATCCTCAGGGAACATTCCTGGCAGTATTTGGAAACCATAGTAGTGCCAGAGATCTAACAACACAAGTGAGTCACAGCAAAGCAAGTGCCCTCTCCATTGTACTATTATTCTGACCCTAAGGATATATTTCTAACTTATATAGTCTTCTTTTAAACAGCCTTTCTGTAGACAGTAAGTTAAATAACAACTCTGATATCTGCTTTAAATTATATATTTTATATGTTCAAAATTTAACATATAACATGAGTTATACAAGTTTTTAATACTACATTTAGAGGTTAAAAATATATTCAGCCTCTTTTCATAATTCTCATATTTGCCTCCACTATTTTCTTTTTTATATTGCTAATAACAATATCAAAAATTTTTTAATTATTTAAGTTATCACTTTCTTTCATGTTGTTCCATATCAGTCCTACTCCAAGCATGTGTGGCACATGTGGAACAAAATAAAACAAAATAGAAAAATTGGAATACAGAAATGCTTCCATCTAAAACTTAATCTCGTTTTATATAATTAGGCTGAATTTATTCTTTCATATTTTATCAAATTTCTCCTTTATATTTTTGAGAGTGTGTGTGTCCACAACTCATAAGTCTCAAACTCAGAATTTTTAGGATGAGCAATATGATTGTTTAAAATTAATGGATAATTATTTTGAGGGGAGGGTGGGTGCCATATCCGGTGGCACCCAAGGGGTTACTCTTAGCTCTTCAATCAGATAAAAACATCTGGCAGCAGAACCATATGGGATTCCAGGGATCAAATCAGGGTCTGTCTTGGGTCTGCAGGGCTCCATGCAAGGCAAAAAGCCCTACTGTTGTGCTATCACTCCAGTCCAAATTAATGGGGAATTTTGAGGGATTTTATTTTTGTGTTTGTTTGGTAAAAGTGCACTGACATTTACAATTATATTCCTAAGCAACTGTCTTTTTATTTTATATATTGTACTTCTACCAGTTTGGCTCTAGTTATTGAAATCCCTTGATGAAAAATTTGTCTAAAATCTGAATTTGATACCTGACTAGTAAGTAATCTCTTCTAAATCCAATGTAAGGAGATTAGCATATAAATAACTAAGTAGATAATAATGTGACAATAACATTAAAATTACATGTGCTTTTTCCATGAGCTAATTTCTCTAGCACATTAAAAATTCACATAACTCAAAACAATGATTAACCACAATTTTGTAATAAGGTTTAGATTAACAGCAGTCCTGGAACACAATACCACAGAACATGATTCACATTTTCCTCATACTCACATTCTACGGTTTTTCTGAGTCTCGTGACTTCTCCCATTTATTTATGCAAAATTCTCCCTTTTCCCAAACAGGCTGTTTCATACTTGGTGAATTTTATCATTCAAAAAAATGTATTAATTGTTTACTTGATGAATATTTTCAACAGAAAGATAACTGCTACGCAGAGACTATATAAGCCATGAGGGTCTTGGCAATATCTTATATTTTTATGAGTATTGATATTTATATATGAATTTTAAGTAATGAAATGCTTGGTAGAATACTGACAGAGAATCGTTGTTAAAGAAAAGCACAAAATCTTCTTAGTGCACAAGGAACATAAAATATATTATTTATCTAGGTGGCCATTGCTAATAATAATGGTATTGTTTCGCTATACACAAAGAGCACACACCCTGCTTTTCCCCAAACAGAGATTTTGCCCTAGCTTCCTCTTCCCTTCCTCTATTCTTTTTGAAATAATCAGGCCTGAACTAGTCTTGAAATGACTAGATTTGATCAATGACTTACCTAGGCTTAATTAGCCTTAAATACTTTTATCTGTTAACTACATCTGCTCCCCCGCCCCCATGTGGATTGAGCCTGGTTAATAATCATATGATCATATGGGGAGGACAGTTACCTCTCTCAGTCAATGAGGCTGGAAGTCCCCTGACCCCATGCTTTCTCCTTTAAGTATATCTTGATTTTCTTAATGCTTGTGACAACCCTGCTTCAGACCCATTAATCTAGGATTGGATTATGGCAAGTGGAGCCTTTGCAGTATTATATATTTAAAAGTGGCTTCTAAAATCAAGTAATTTTAAAGAAAGTTTTGGGCCACATTTTGGTACTCAAGGCCTCCCCCTGGCTCTGTGCTTAGAGATAAGTTCTAGTGGTAGACCACATGTAGTGTCAGAATTCAAGCCCCGGTTGACCATATGAAAAGAAGTACTGTAGTCCTTGGACTATTTCTCCAACTCCAGCTAAAATCAAGTATTATTATTAAATGGTTAACAACTTAAAATGGTCTGCATGATTTTCACTGCATATTCAAAAGTAGAGTTTGCTTGTCACCCTAATTTTAGTTCCTTATTAAAATTATTTTCATAACAAATCTTACTTGTATTATAGATTATTAATATGAATAATTTTAATATATTTTGGTAGAGTTGTAGGTTAAATGGTGTATAAAAGCAGCAATGAACATTTTTCCTATCATTTCCAAAATATATAGTATAATGTGGCATATGTTAAATAAAAACAATTATTTATTACTTTTATCAAAGTATGATAAATGGTCATATGCCTTGCTATATATCTAGCAACAATCATATTCAATGATTATTAGTAAATGGAAAAAGGTAATTCTTATTTAAAACTTATTATAGCCCATTATAACTTATTATAGCCCAATATGTTGTATATTTGACTTCAGCATTATTTGTTGAAGGAGGTGCCATATTATACCCACTTTTCAAATGAAATAACTAACAGAAATTGTATGACTAGCCAGTGATTCAAAAATTAGTACATTGAAGGTTTGAATGATAGTTACCAATATATAGCCAATAGCCAATCTATGAATATTTAAAGGATGATACCACTAGCACTTAGGATAGGGTTTCTTAAACTACATTTATTCTAACAATCTCTTTTCATTTAAGAAAAATTTACATGAGTTCCTGTATCATGTCATAATATCTATATGTACATATATGCACATGTTATATAATCATTTTTATCTTGAATAAATATAATACGCATTTATACAGATAAAACTCATAGAGAATTGCTTAAGAAATTTCTTTAGATTCTGTTAATGATTTATATTCAGTCATGTCCATATGGGATTTTGAGACATAGTTCAAGCAAATAGGATGTAAAAGACCAACCTTATATTCCCCCAACCTTATATTTTTAAATGCTACCATATGTATTAGTTTTTTCTATTGTTGAGACAAATCCAGAGGAGGTAATGGGTCACTCATGGCTAGACATGGGTTGTGGAGTATAGGTTGTGGAGTATAGTATAGTATAGTATAGTATCGTATCGTATCATATTGTATCGTATAGTATAGTATAGTATAGTATAGTATAGTATAGTATAGTATAGTATAGTATAGTATAGTATAGTATAGTATAGTATAGTATAGTATAGTATAGACATGGGGAGAATAAGTAGTTTTTTACAATGAGGTATATTACTAGCCTCAACATTTACAAATGCTTGAAGGAATTTTAGCATGGAGTATTACAAGCTAGATAAAGAAAAGAAGGAGTGGGGCCGGAGAGATAGCACAGTGGCATTTGCCTTGCAAGCAGCCGATGCAGGACCTAAGGTGGTTGGTTTGAATCACAGCGTCCCACTTGGTCCCCCGTGCCTGCCAGGAGCTATTTCTACACAGATAGCCAGGAGTAACCCCTGAGCACCGCCAGGTGTGGCCCAAAAAACAAAATTAATAATAATAATAATAATAATAATTAATAATGATAAAATAAACTACAAAAAAAAGAAATAGAAAAGAAGGAGTATACATTGGATGACAGTAGAGGAGTTTTGATGTTGCCTTGCATGCAGTCAATCTGTGTTCCATCCCAGAATTTCCACACAGTCTTCTAAGCACTTATGAGTGATTTTTAAGTGCACGGCCAAGAGAAACCCCTGGGCATCACCGAATATAGCTCAAAAACAAAAGCAAAATAATGTCAATGAATAAGAGTATATAGGACTGAATTTAAAATTATTTTTCTAAATTTAAGGAAGTATTTCAGTATTGGATATAGTTGGTTTGAAGTCAGGGGATTCAGCACTCCTGGTATAACTCAAAAAAGTATAGAAAATAGATTTATACTTCTAGGCAGATTCAGAAAGAAGTACAATAAATCACATGAACAGTGTATTAACAGAATAGGATGGAGTCTAAAAAATTAGATACTGTGCCTCAGCCAATCTAATTTCCCAAGTAAGGAGATAAAGAAACAAGGAGCCTGGAATCATTGTGCACAGAGAGGAAGACATGTTTTGCAGACCACTTCATAACTAGCTTGCACAGAGGGCAGGATATGCAATGGTAGGGGTTCAGTCAGATAACTCAGAAGACCGTTGGAAATACTTAACCTCTATGGATTTGCGGATTTTATAAAGCAGTGTTATAGTAAAAAAAAAATCATAGTAAGATAGTGGATCATCGTTGGAGCATAAAAAATCTGAAGAATCATTTTAATAAAAATCATAGAGTGCATTATTTCATGCTCAGTAACTTCAAAGTTGAATTTGATTTGTAGGAACACAATCATCTTATTCCCATGGAGCTATAGAGGAAATAATAAACTATTTTGAGGGGATGTTTGAATTCATACCCAGCTATGCTTGGGCTCTATGCCTTGCACTGGACCATATGCAGTGCCAGATTGAACAGACACTGATAGCATACAAGTGCCTTAATTCTTATGCTATCACTTGCGCCTCAGACTAAAATATTTTTTAATCTCATTACTGCAATTGAATGTGTATATACAGACATTTCAACATATATATTGCATTTTAATCTGAAGATTTATCTTAGGATTTTGAAACACAGCAGCCCTTTCGTTAATTGATGAACACATTATTTTCAGAGAATGATGTCACTGCCAAGCTCTCTCTGGACACAGCTGTCAGTCTGTAGCTTTTAAAGTGTTATGTCACAACAAATAATGCAAGGAGAGGGAAAGACTCAACATTCTCTGGTGGAATGGAAATAGCTCCCTTAGGCCTGGAGCACTGCTGAAGTTATAAGGAAGACTATACAGATTCACTCACATGAAGACACTTGTTCATGTCAATGGCAGTGTTATGAAAGCCAACATGGAAAACATATTGTGAGGCAGGAGTGTCCTAACAAATGTTAACAGTGGACATTGCCAAAGCAATAGTTTATTTCATATAGAGGCTTATGAGCTTAATGTACACATTTTATCTTTGACCATATTCCCTAAATTTTTTTAGATCCAAAATAGCTTTGCAAATGCCATGTCTGTAGCTAAATTTGCCTTTTAACATATGGGTTGCTGGGGCCCGGGAGATAGCAGGAGGTAAGGCGTTTGCCTTTCATACAAAAGGTCATCGGTTCGAATCCTGGTGCCCCATATGGTCCTCCATGCCTGCCAGGAGCAATTTCTGAGCATGGAGCCAGGAGTAACCCCTGAGCACTGCCGGGTGTGACCCAAAAACCAAAAAACAACAACAACAACAAAAAACATATGGGTTGCTATTTTTTAAAATAAAAGCTCCCTTTAAAATTATTTTCATTAGTTAAATATTTTTGTTGGCTGGGGCCCGGGAGATAGCATGGAGGTAAGGCGTTTGCCTTTCATGCAAAAGGTCATCGGTTCGAATCCTGGTGCTCCATATGGTCCCCCGTGCCTGCCAGGAGCAATTTCTGAGCATGGAGCCAGAAGTAACCCCTGAGCACTGCCGGGTGTGACCCAAAAAAACCAAAAAAAAAAAAAAAATATATATTTTTGTTGGATCTGTAGAGTTACAGGTATGAAGTTGTTCATGATTGAATTTTAGTCACACAGTAGCCAACACCCATCCTTTTACCAATGCACATTTCTTACTACCAATGTCCCCAGCTTCCCTCCTGCTCATCCCTGCATCCCTGCAGTCTATGCTGGTTTATCTCTCTCTTTCTCTCTCTCTTTCTCATACACACTTTATCTCTGTAGTCTGTCAGCCTCTCTACTTTTTTCTCAAAGCCTTGCAATGTTGTCACTGAAGGGTTATCATACATCATTTTTAAATGATCAGAGAGATATTCCTAGAACTATGGCTCACCCTTGCATATATCCAGTCCCTAGTACCTCCAGTTAGCTGAACATGGAAGATCATCTGTGGTTGCTATCGTAAATGCCCCCAGTGCATCAGTGGGGTAACGTGCTCTTGATAATTAATGAGCAACATCTCAGGTGCTGAGCAGGAGAACTCCATACACATCAGGACTGTAGGCAAGCTCTTATGTCCACTGAGTAACACTGGGAAAACACCTCCCCATCCCCACCCCACACCACAGAAATCACCTGGATGTGAAAACTATGCACTAACAAGTATCTCTCAAGAGAGCTATCAAAGATGAAAGCTATCCACATGCAGTGGTTTGTTATTTAATTTAAATTTGTAGATGCTTATGTTGTTTGTGATATGCTTACTATTTTGTTTTGTTTATTTGTTTTTGACCATACCCAGCTGTGCTCAGTGCTTATTAATGATTGACTTAATAACCCTTCTGGCATTTATCTATGGGTCATATACGGTGCCAGAAATGGAACTTGGGTTTGCAACATACAAAGCAAGTGCCCTACTCACTGTACTATTGCTCTGGTTCCTGCTAAGTTTATTTTTAACACTGACTCCCTGTAAGAGACTCACTTCCTATAACTTACACTGGAAAAATTGAGCCTTTATAAGATCTCAGATTGATAGATAAATTAAATATTTTAAAAGGTTCTCTAATATGGGTAAAATCCAAAGTCTTCCTGAATATTGGATGACTCTATGTCCATGACCTCTGGAGAAATTGTTTTCAGGGCATTTCTTAAAGGGTGTTTGTTTGCCTTTTTGAGCCACATCTTGTGATGCTCAGGGGTTACTCCTGGCTATGTGCTCAGAAATCGCTCCTGTCTCAGGGACCATATGAGAAGCAAGGGGATAGAATCAAGGACCATTCAAGATCCGCATGCAAGGCAAATGCCCTACTGCTGTGCTATAGCTCCGGACCCTTAAAGTTTATTTTTTAAAGAACAATTCCATAACTCTCCCTACCTCTTTTGAAGATAATCTTTTAATATGAAATAATGCAAAGGGACATCCTCTCACTACTTCAAAGACATTGCAAAATAATACAAGTCAATTTTTTAGATTAAAATGTCAACAATATTATTGTTCTTGCATTTCTGCAATGTTAACTAAAAACATTTTAAATTGTATTTGAATGTTACATATTAAGGATTCTATTTCATGTATATAAATAATTTATTCAAAAACAGAATTTAGAGTCCTCTCAAGTACGATTTCTTGTCTATAACTACTAAACAATTTCCTGAATATTTTAAACACAGTAAAATTATATAAACGATGTAACACTTAATCAGAGAATAAAGTTGTTCTTTTATTTTTTTTTTAATCCACACCAGAAGTGCTCAAGAATAAATCCCAGCATGCCAGAGAGACAGTATCTGGTGCCCAAAATTAAGTCCTAGTTGACCGTGTGCATGGCAAGCACCTTATTTGATATATTATAGTTTTGTTACTGAAAGTCACTTTTTGATATGCTTTTGGGAAAAAAGTAACTATTTTTTTACTTCATTTTGTCCTAGTACATCTAAATTTAAAAAAACGTGAAAAAATGTAACCTTTCTTTGAAGC
Organism: Crocidura indochinensis; assembly: GCA_004027635.1. Classification (NCBI taxonomy): domain Eukaryota; kingdom Metazoa; phylum Chordata; class Mammalia; order Eulipotyphla; family Soricidae; genus Crocidura; species Crocidura indochinensis. The sequence goes on from PVKC010001046.1 coordinate 21,754, forward strand.
AGCAAAACCTTAACTGCCACTTGTCTATTTTATGAACTGAAAACACTAGAAGGACAGATGGCAAACTAATTACTGTGGCCTCATTAGCACGAAACAAAGATGTCTAAAATAAAATGATTATGACATTAATTAGCAGAGTTTATTGATTCATTGATCCATGTACACGGATTGTCCAAATTCTAATCTCTACTTCACAAAAGTGTTTGGAAGTCAAATATTGTCATACTGAACCTCAACTGAAATAATATTGGCATCTCACATAAATCATAGAAAATATCATGAAAAGTCAACATTATTTATATATCCTGTGAATAATAAAAAATGCCACAAGGTGAACCCTGTCTCTTCCTCTCTCCCTCTTTGTCCATTCACCCATACACTCATATACCAGTACTCTTTTTGCTCTTTCCTGTACATTTTGATTGTATATTTACTTTAATAATATTTTTTTAATTTTTATATTATTTATTTTGAGTGGTGGAACACACCTGGAGATGCTTAGGGCCTATCTCTGACTTTACTCTCAAGAATGTCTCTTAGTGGTGCTCAGAGATGATATGGGGTGCAGGGATATAATACAGAATGGCTGAAAGCAAGACCAGTCTCCTATCTAATGTACTATCTCTCCCTCTCCATCATTATGATATATTTGAAATCAATTTAACTGTAAAATCATGTATGTTTTAAAGGTACAATTTTATTCACCTTAAATATATTATTATACTCTGTTAATATTTAAATGTAGGTTACTATATTTTGTTACACATGTAAAATTTGTTTAATATATATTTAATACATGTCTAAATATATCCTTGAAGATATATTGCTATAATTTGTTATAACCTAAAATATTTTCTGTATTTATAAAATATTTGCTTAATTATATATTAAATGTATGCATTAATATAATTTAAATATATATTACATATATTTTCTTATATACTTGTATATTTTGTAATAAGTATAAAATCAACCTTATATATGTGCTACCATATTTAAATATATGTTACTATTAACTGCTTAAATAGCAATATTCTTCAACATAGTACCATTAGTACCTCTGCCTTTGAATAATCGTTTTTTCTCCCAGTCACCTGACCCAAGTTCTGTTGTCAGAGTTCATTGTATGATTTTAGCTGCATTGCTAGAAAAACTTGATATGATACTTTCAAAAAGGAACTTTAGAATTTTGATTTTTCACCTGAAAAATAAGTAAGTAAATACCAGTTGAGAAGCATTCTATAAAATATCTAAGCAGTCAGTCTTTTTTTTTTTTGGGGGGGGGGTCACACCCGGCAGTGCTCAGGGGTTACTCCTGGCTCCATGCTCAGAAATTGCTCCTGGCAGGCACGGGGGACCATATGGGGCATCGGGACTCGAACCGATGACCTTTTGCATGAAAGGTAGACGCCTTACCTCCATGTTATCTCCCGGGCCCCTAAGCAGTCAGTCTTAAGTCTCAAAACTATTAATTAAATAAAAAAAATTGTATAATTTAACCAAAGTGAATGTTGGGGCCAGATTGACAGTATATTGGGTAGGGATCTTGCCATTCACATTGCACCACAGACCTCAGGCACCACAGAGGCAGAGCCTGGAGAAGCTCTGACCTCAGCCAATTATTGTCATATTCCTTTTCATCAGCCAAAAATATATTTAAGGATTCCCATCAACATAGTGCTTTAAAAGTGATAAAAAATTCAATCTTCATTGGAGATTTTATCAATTGATTAGAACAGAAGAAACATTAGCAATTTTAAAGAGACATTACATATGTTGGAAATATACAGACTCAAAAAATACAGAAAAGAAACAAAAATATACCCTTGCATGGTTATATTTAAGTATGGCACTATAGGGGCTGGAGTGATAGTACAGCCTGGTAGGAGCTAGCTTTGCATGCAGATTACTTGTTTGATTCTCTGGACATCATAAGGACTCTGAGCTCTTCAGATTGATTCCTCAGTACTGAAAGGGGAGTACGTTCTACACACCACCTATTGTTGCCTTCTTCTCCCAGATAAATGAGACTTTAATTTTATCAGCATTATTAGCTTTCTGAATTTGTTATATTAACTAATTGTGCTTATGCAAATATTCACTAAGAATCTTCATCTAAACAAACTTTAATTAACAATTCCAAAGAAATGAAAACACTTTGCAAGCTATAGTTGAGATAAAAAAAATTGGGTGGGGGCAGAGCAATAGTGTAGTGTAGGTAGGTAGGTAGGTAGGTAGGTAACCAGTGGCATAACAGTAGGGCATCTGCTGACCCAGGATGGACCATCGTTCGATACCCCCAGCATCCCATATGGTCTTCCAAACCAGGAGCAATTTGAGTGCATAGTCAGGATTAACCTCTGAGCATCACCATGTGTGGTCCCAAACCAAGACAAACAAAAAAAATTTGAGATAAGAGAGCATCTCCAAAGGTGGTCAGATGGTTGTGTAAGCGCTCCTAGAAATTATTATTATTTTATTATTATTTTGGACTTTGGGATCATAATGTGCAATGCTCAGGAGCTAGTCCTGGCTCTGACCTAAAGAATTAAACCTTGTCATTACTCTTGGGACCATCTTGAGTTGTCAGTTGTCACACCCAATCAGCATCCAGGGAGGCAAGCTTCCTCTCCCTGTATTATCCATGAGGCCTATTTCTTGATAATTCCAGCCCACCCTGACATTCCTTGGGAGACTTCAGAGTCACACCTGGTAATGGCTGATTATGTGGATTTGAACTAGTGTCATCTAATACCACAGGTGTTCTTTAAACACTGTGCTAGCTCCTCCACCTGAATGATAATTTTCTAAACATTTGCTGATAAATCAGATATTATTTTTACCTATAAGACTGGATAATGACTGAAAAATTAAACAAATTCCTGACCCAAACATTTTACAAAGTGACCAGATCAGGAGAAAAATTCTTCTTTGTAAAGAAGAAAATCTTCAATATGTGAAACCCTTCAAAGATTGCAAGTTAAAGTTAGCTCCATTCTGATTAGAACTTTACTATGCCAAATAATTTGTGACTCTTGTAAAAAATGTGAACCTAAATTCATATTATATTCTGATTTCAACAATAAAATAAGATACAGTGACTGAACTTAACAAATTGTGAGTCTCCTAGGGAAGCCAACCAGATCAGGACTGATGTATTGGAAATAAGTATAAAGCAAACACTGCATAAATTATTAGTTATAGCAAATAAAATGTTAATTTGTCTAAAAGAACCTTAGTTTTCATTCTCTTCCCTAAATACACTTTTGAATTGTATAAAGTAATCAAAATGAAAGTTATTTGTAACGGGTACATTCTAAGAGCAAACCACACAAAAAAGTAGGGTTGGAAAATCTCTGGGATGGCATAGAATGGAGTTGAATATTTCCCATGGCAAAATAGTAATTTTCCTGAGAATTTTATTTTAAAACAATAATTTGAAGCAGCTGGAAGTTGCCTTAATTGTATGCAGAAAATGGAGAAACATTCAAAGACATCCAGAAAATCTTGATAAGAACAGCAGGAGTAGGTGGCACCAATCCATGAGCTATTTTCCTCGATGAAGGGTTTACACTCCAGTTCAGGTGTGTATAACAGAATCAGCCTACTTCAGCAGGTGTCCCCAAGATGTAAGAGGTGCCAGCGTTGCTCAGCTCTGGACCTGAGTTATGGTTTCACTTAGGTAGAAAAAGGGATTGGCAGTATGGCAACAGTGTTTCTCAGTATCTCCTAAATCTGACATTGCAGAAACGGCATTTCTGGGGCCAGATCCATAACACAGTGGAGTAAGGAGTTTGCTTATCAGGCATCCTACCCAGGTTTGATCCCCGGCATCCCATATGGCTCCTAGAATGTGCCAGCAGAAATTTCTGAGTGTAGAACCAGGAACACCCTGAGCACAGCTGGGTGTGGCCCCCAAACAAAAATAAAATAAATCAAAAAAAGAAATGTCATTTTTGATAAACAGTGACAGAGATTGTCTGAATTGCTTTCCCAACTCTAGTTTTAATTATAACTAAGAATATATGCTAAGAAAAATGATTCAGAGGAAGAGAGATAGATGTAAAATGAACACTTATTTGTGAGAAACACAGATAAAAGATAATATGGTATCAATATCCAAAGACAATAGAGATGATGGCAAAAAGAGAAAAAAAAGAAAAAGAAAACATGACTCCAGACATATCAGATGGTAAACACTGAAGTCTGAGAATTCTGCAGTATTTCCATAAATTTGCAAAAGCTGTCCATTTGAATGGTACATTACCAAGGACAGGACAGAGACAAGGATGAGACAGCTCTGTCTCTGATAGTTCCCAAGAAAGATTAATGATTAAATTAAAATAATTGAGTAAATCCCAAGATGAGATTCAAAGGTAGAGTATGTTTTACCTTGTATGCAAGACAGGTAAATGGGGGTTGGCACAATACTTAAAATGTCATGATCCCATGAGTATCATGAGGAGTGAGGCCTGAGCTCTAGGTCATGGTAGTCACTCTGTACTTCTAAATTGTTTCCCAAAAACAAGCTACATAAAAACAAAGCTTAACGAAGTTAATACATTCCTGAAAAATGAAGTATCTTGTCCCTTCAATAACAAATGAACTATTTAACTATCTGTTTAAAAAGATTTTCCTCATTAATTATGTATGTCTCCTGTTGTTTCCTAAATATTTTTATAGTAATTCAGTTGACAGAGTTAAACTAATGTAAACACTTCTGATACTAATGTGCAAAATTACTGTACTTCATAACCAACAAAGTGTCCACCACTGGCCTTATTTTATCTCTAATTTTTTTTAAGTTTTCAAGTTTGATGATGCTCAAGGATTATTTCTGTCTCTGCATTCAGGACTCAGTCGTGAAGAGTTCCAGGAACAATATGGGATGTGAGAATTTAATCCAGGTAAGGTCCTTGCAAGACCAATAATTTACCTAGTCTACTGTCCTTCTGGCCACATTTTTCTCATTCTTTTTTTTTTATTTTTCTCACTTTTAACATCTAAATGAGGTAGCAAAGAAAAAAAATGTCTTGCAATTTATTTGAAGAGTTAATAACTATATACTATGATCAGGAATCTAAATACAGAAAATATAGTAATACAGAAAATATAATAAAGAATATAGGAAAGAGAAAAAGTAATGATTCCTGGAAAGACAAATAAATACCACAGGAAATATTCTCAAACTCCCAAATTATATTTCCAAATACAAGTCTTACAAGACTATTCATCTTAAAATTATCACACAACCCAAGTCTAGATTGTGTGCACCTCATTACAAATCTTATAATACAAGTTTTCAGGATTACCACTACATCAATGACAACATCTCTATTCTACGGCAAATTATTCTTTTTAATGTACTTCATTAATAATTATTATCATGTGCTTTTTTGAGCCTTACCTGGTGAGGCTCAAGCTTTACTCTTTGATATCTGAGATATCTCTTGAAGGTGCTGAGGGACCAGGCTGCCTGATGTCAAACCAGGACAAATACCCTACTTTATACTATCACTCTTTTCCCACATATTTATTTTTTAATTTATAAAACTAATAATTCATTTAAAGATTCCAATGATAAATTATAGATAGTATAGTAGATTTATTAAAATAACTATGTCATTTTCCTCTGGTTTATATATACTAGAGTAGAATTATTAATTATTCTTCTATGTTTTGAAATATGTTTTAGCTCAGTGATATTAATAAAATTAATATATTAACATATATTATTAATAAATAATAATATATTTAATTAAGATACTGCATTGCTTTTGGGCCACACCCAGTGATGCTCAATGGTTATTCCTGGCTATGTACTCAGAAATAGCTCCTGGCTTGGGGGACTTAAGAGACACCAGGCGATATAACTACAGTCTGTCCTAGGCTAGATCGGGCAAGGCAAATGCCTTACCACTTGCACCACTGCTCTGGACCTATCAGTCACAATTTCTAATGAAACCTTGGTTATTTGATTTTCTCAACATGGGATGCAAAAGTACTTCCAGGATTTTCATAGACAATACCAAGATCTATCTTAATCTTTAAATATTCCTACAAGCATGCTTTTGATAACAATAAACAAAAAATTAAAACAGAAAAAAATATATAATAAAAGAAAAATGATCCACAAACTCAGAAAAAGAAAAAAAAATAAGACCCTTAGAATTTTTTAATATTATAAATCAAAAGAAGTCTGAAATATTTATTTTAGAACTCCATACATATGATTTCATTGAATAAACAAAAGTATATAGAAACTAAGTCCTACATATCAGATTAATTCCTAGTATTTTATTATCCGGTGATTAACAAAGAGTTGCAAAAATTTTCTCTAGAGAACCAGGGAGGATATGTGGGGTGATTGTAAGTAACCAATGCTGCCACTGCAGGTGGAAAAGACTTATTGGCATTTAAGACGTCTAATCAATGAGTTCAGCTGTGATCCAATTAGTCTATTTTTGCCATATAGACAGTGAACAGGTTTTGGCTATCAGCCACAGCTTTCAGATTCCAGTATCTTTCAAGAGGTACAACCAAAAGTATCTTTAAAATCAGCGTCAGAACTAGAGTATAGGGGTAAGGTCTTTCTTGCACATAGCCCTTCTGAATTTTATTTCCAACACCCTATAAGGTTCCCCGAGTTCATCAGAAATCCTTGAATGTGCCAATGATCCCTGAGTTTGTCAGGTGTCACCCCAAACACAAATATAAGTTAAGAAAAAATTCACTAGTAATTTACTATTAGCATGAAATTTCCCAGTTTAATGTGATACTTATGGGGTATATTTAATGATGTATAAAAAGTTTTCAAATAAACTTTGAAATTCATGGAAAGCGTAAAAAAAAACCCATTAAAATGTCTAGGAAGTTTCCTCCATCTGTATCCAGCATTTATTCTTCATAATTGAGACATGAGATTCAAATAACGCCGAAGGAAACACACCACATCCTATGGTGACGAGCAGACACTAATCTGTCCTGACTGACATCATTCCAGGCTCTGAAGTAATATCCCCAGTGTGACTTAAGCATTTTCCTCACTCTCATCATTAATGAATGCAGGATTTCAGCAGATGTCTGCTCTGCCTTTCCCCACTCACAGACAGCAGATGGGTAGGTGACAGAGAAAGAAAAACAAAAGCCATAATTGTGTAACAGTTTCTAATCTTTAATCTCGATAAACCCAGTTTCAAAGAAGCAAATCTCAGTTCTTTTCTTTTGGACCCTTTGCATTATTCTTTTCCCTCTGTCTCTTTCTCTCTTTGAGGTCGTCATGCTTTTAAAATAAGTGTAATATCTGTCAACATAGCACTTTAGGTGATGGTTCACGTAGAATTTGACTCACAGCTCACGATCAGAACTGTGCCCAGAAAGGATCTTAGCACCTATACAGCTGTTCTTCCAAATGGATTTTCTGAAATGATTAATAATCTGCACTTGATTTGCTAGAGTGAACAGGTACGCTAATATTGACTTGGACAGGTGCTGGGCTTTCTTTAATTTCAAAAATTGTATTGCATTTCTGCTCTACTGCCAGCAGAGTCTTTATTGCTTCTTAAGCAGTTAATCATCTATCACTTATTAAACAATTAATAAAATCCAGAACTAGATTGCTTTACAGATTATATACTCTGATACAAAATGCTTGTAATTCTCAACTCTCCCCATCACTGATCCTGAACTGAAGGTTTTGCATAGGTCAGACAAATGAACCAAGTCCTATGTTTCTCACATAACTGGAACATTTTTATGTATTTCCTATAGTGTTATTTTAAGTTAAATATTCATCAAAATATACCAATGACAAAGAAATATATGCAGTGAAGGTACTAGGTAAGTAAAGGAAGTAACCCAGGCCTGTCAAGTCAGGTTTTTGGCAATAAACATAAATTTGTCAAGCTATTCCACTTTTCATCAGTATAGTTTAGGAGAAAAATCAATAATGCATTTGTAAGGGCAAAATTCACTGAAACAAAACATAAAAACAGTCCCTGGTGAGGTTGATTGTTAGTGGAATTCACAATGAAATATTATGAAGAAATTAAATGGCAATACTATTATTTGGTAGCTTAGAAGATTAAGTAGGTGAAAAATCCTACAAGTAAATAGGCAGAGTCTCATTTTTATACTATGCTTATTAAATGAAACTGATGCTTATGCTTATGTGCTTCTATTTCATTAGTAAATTATATTCAGCTTTCAAGTTTGTCAATCAAATAAATAACTTGTCAAATTGTCTAGATTCTATTAAAAGTAATAATTTTGACCATTTGGCTTCTAAATTTGAGCAACAAACATGTTCAAATATGTTTATTTAATTATTTGACTTATTTAATATGCTATTTATATTTTATTTCTTGGGTATGCATTTGGGTTTTGCTTGTTGGTGTTTGTTTGTGGATTACACATGGTTGTGCTTAGAGTTTTTTTTTTTTTTTCTGACTCTGTGCTCTATGCTTAGGTGACCATATTAGGCTCCAGGAATGGAAAGTGGGCCATAAGTAAGGCAAGCACTACCCATTATATTATCACACTGCTGTGCTCTATCTTCATTCCTAATTTTTCCTTTTTTTTTTTTTTGGTAAGTACAGCAGTTCCTATCCATTTGGATGACTTTTCACCTAAGCCTTCACAATCTTTTTTGTCAATATTTATTCTTAATTTTATTTTGAATAAAGTATATCAGTTATGTTGAGAGTATTAAAGTAAGATTACTCTAATGTTATTTTAGCTTAACCACACTTATGTAAGCAGTACTTTCAACTAAGTTCACATTCTAGCCCAGGAAATATTTGTTCTCATTGTTACTTTGTTTTATGGGGCTTTGGACCCAGCTTATGGAATTTTCAGTGTTAGGGCTCTTGCCTTTCACATGACCAATTGATCCCTAACAATCAATTGCTTCCTATGAGCCCACAAGCAGTGATCACTAAATTTAGATGCAGGAGTAATCCCTGAGCATAGCCAGGCGTGGCACAAAAACAAACAAGATATGAAACAAAGGAAGAAGTGGCAATGAAAAGGAGGCAGCACTTAACTAGTGACTGTATGTATCAAGGCCTGTTTTTCTCATGTGTCTATAAGAAGCTATAAATTAAGAAATTGATCATTATGTTGCCTGTACTAACAAACAGAAGTTGGTACAAAGCTCTATATCACACAATAGTGAGGATATAAAATGTGTTATAGACCTGAGATGAGATACTATCAAGGAATCAGAATTGATGAACTAGATTTAAACATGGAACCATGCTTTGATCACAAAACCATAATGTTGGGTGAAATGACATAGAACAGGAAAACATTGTATAATGTCCACGATATAAGACTGAGTAATATCATAACTACCTAAATATTTTAAGCATGGAAGTTATAGGAACAGGGTTAGATGAACATTCACAACATGAACTTGAATAACAGTTTCTAGAATGCTGAGGCCTGGAAAAAGGATCTCAGACAAAGAATGATAAATGAATGAATGATGTGAATTACAATCTGCAATGTTGTAAGTGCTCCGTGACCTCAAGCATAAGATTAACTCCCTTCTGTACACTAGGGACCTGATAACACTAAGAGGCAGGAACTTATTACAGGGCAGCTCAATTCTGAAGTCCAACACGTAGATTATGAAGTAATTTTACTGCCACAAAAATGTCATCCTGAGTGATAACAGAGATGACGAATGATGACAGCCCATAGAAGGCTTCTCCATAATAATATGTCTTGTGTCACATTAGGCCCATAATTAATTTGGAAGGGATATAGAGCATTTATCAATGCTTTCTGCAGTACCTCCCTTACAATGAAACTTTTATACATTGATACTATATTAATAATAAACTAATACATACTTCACTGACTTACATAAGGGTTTTTCTATTTTAGAATGTAGAATTTGAGCCAAATTTGTATATTTCATTAAGAAATCAACAGAATATTATGATTCAAGACCTGGATATACTGCTAACTTTATAAAGAGCTGAGTGTCATACTTTACTACCGTTGATGATATTGTGAGTAGAGGAGATACGTCTCCAAGTAATTGTTGATATTCTGCACATCTTAAAATGTTCACTTGCTTCATTTAATTTCAGATTGTCTTTCCAACTATAAATATAGGAATGGTTCTTCCACTGGATGAAACAATTTATATACTTGAGTATTGTGATCGTGAGATATTAACTCCTACCTGAGCAAATGCCAGGTAAGTATATTGTTATAAATTATTTAGCTTTCCTAAACCTAAGAGTCCTTTCCCATGATTTAACTCACTGTATTTGAAGTGTCTTTGAGAGTTCTAAAAGCACAGTAAGTGATTCAACATTTAGAAAATGGGCAAAAGAAAATGTTGATACTTTGGTTACTGCTGTCACTGTGAATTGCAACCTCCAGTACTTTTTATTTGATTTTGTTCAACTGTAGTAAGATAGCTTGCAAGAAGGAAGACATTTAAAACAGATAAGAACAGTGATCAAAATAAAAATACTGGAAACATTCTAAAAGCTCAATTTTTTACTATTTGCCACAGAGTAAGCAAGTAAACTTTTTAAAAATATATATTATAAGGGATTTCAATATTGTCAAATGTTAAGTACCTGGATTTATCGCATAAAGCTGAAACTATTACTTTTATTTTAACATTTGATACGGCTCTACTTAAGGATGATTCCTTAGATATTATATTCAAGACATTTTCTTGAATCGGTAGATACTGTACTCTTTCCCTTTATTCTCTGATTCATTTCAAATATCACTATGGAAGATGTGCAGTCACTTGTAAAATTATTTCCTAACATGACAGCTGCAATCTGACATTATTTTGTTCTGATTCGAAGACTGATAAAATGAAATTATAGGAAAGAGAAATATTCCCTTAGAAGTTACTTTCCTTCAACAATAAAGATATATATGTAAAGATTAGAGAAGAGAAATGTGTATACTACGTAGCTTCAGGTTATGGTCATAAATCCAGAAGCATTCTCTGTATTTTCTTAAATACTTCAATTTGAGTTGTACAATGTATTTGGTGGTCTTGGTTACAAGTGAATTTTTCATTTACATAATCACATTCTGCCCCATTAAATATTCTCTACAGTTTTACTTTCGTATAATATGCTTGTTCACCATCTGTCTTCAATTTTGGTCAAGAGATGCTTCATATTTCCCATCACTTTGCATGGTAATTGTGCTACCCCCAAAAGTAATTTTTGATAATACACATCTTGCTTATTTAGGGTCAATAAAACACTTTAGATTCTTTTTGGATGAAAAAGATCTTGTCTTTGGAAATTTTAAATTTTACATACCTTCTTAGAAACAAAGAAAAAATACATCAAAGTCAATCAAATATATTTATATTTGAAGCACATTTATGAACCATAATTCAGGAGACATAATTATTATTGCTTGAAATCAATCATGCTGCATATGGATATGCACCTGACTCTAGAAATCATTGCAGTTATAGCAAGGTCAAAACATTTCTAAACATATTCTTGTGTTGTTGTTGTTATTTGGGGGCTATATCAACAATGCTTAGGAGTTTCTCCTGATTTTGCATCTAGGAATTAATACTGGTGGGCTTCAGGAGACTATATGAAATGCCAGGAACCAAACCAAGGTAGCCGTGTGAGAGGCAAACAAATAAACTCACTGCTATTGCTCTAGCACCATTATTAAGCTATTAAAAAATAATTCCGGGGGCCGGCGAGGTGACGCTAGAGGTAAGATGTCTGCCTTGCAAGTGCTAGCCAAGGAAAGATGGCGACCGGGGTTCGAACCCCTGCATCCCATATGGTCCCCCCAAGCCAGGGGCAATTCCTGAGCGCTTAACCAGGAGTAACCCCTGAGCATCAAACGGGTGTGGCCCACAAAACAAACAAACAAAATAATAATTCTGGAGCATTGCAGGTAGATGACTTGCCTTTTATCACATATTGTCTCCTGAGACTCACAAGAGAAATAACTGAGAATATAGGCAGAAGTAAGCACTGCTGTGTAAGGTGCCCTCAAAATAAAACATTATTTTTAGGGCATTCACAATAAGATAATTAAATAAAGCATATTGTATTTGTACATCAATCAGCTTTATCCTTTCATTGTCTTTTAATAATGTGAAAAACTAAATAAAGGTACATATTAGATCAAACTTCTTTATTATTACATAGAATAAAAAGACTACTTAACTAATTTATTTTGCCTACTTTCTCTAAATATTGATATGAGAAATTTAATATATCTTAGAAGCTTTTCCCTAAGGATAAAGATCTAGATTTCAAAATGAAAACCCATTTATTTTTGTTTATTATTTTTGAAGTACTCACAAACTCATCTTTCCTAAATTTAGAAGTTTTCAAAGTTTATATGTGAGAAGATATGTTCTTTATATTTTATTTAAATTCAGTTGATTTTAATTTCCAGATTAACTGAGTTACTGATTAAACTATTAATTTAAGTATAAAAGACTAAAAATGTTATATAAGTTGTATAAGCAAATCACACTCCAAGTGTTTTGGAAATTAGAATAACCATATACTATATCATGCTCATCCTGATATAATTTTTTTTCTTTTGGATTTTGGGTAACACCAGCAGCGCTCAGGGGTTACTCTAAACTCAAAAATCACATCTAGCAGGCTCAGGGGACCATATAGATTGCCACCATCCTTCAGCATGCAAGCCAAATGCCCTACCTCCATGCAATCTCTCTGGTGCCTAATATTTAAATATGCTTTAAGACACATATGCACAGGAACTCTTATTTAATCATTCTGTTCATCTTTATTTTTTAAAAATATGGATGACCATTTCAAAATTGCCAAAAACAGAGTAAAAATTATGTCATGCTTATTAATCTCACTATCCAGAGTCAAACTATATAAATTCTTCATAGTATGCCATATTGTTAGACTTTTAGATAGCGCCCCTCTTAAATTGTGATTTCTTAAATATATTACTCTTGCTTAATTTGGGTACCAGGCCTTAGGAGTTAGAATTTTGGAACAAAGACACTTTTGGCTAAGAAAAAAAAGTCACAATCAAAATATATTTTTCTAGATTTTAAAATTTGGAAATATCATTATTGTATCAAACTATTTTCTAGCTGAATCAGGTTGCTTGTAAAAAGATTAAAAGATGTAATCTATACAAATATAGGGTTTTTTATGGTTTTGTTTTGGAACCACACCTGGCTGTAGCAAGGTGTTACTCTGAACTCTGTTAAGAAATCATTCCTGGCAGACTCCAGGGAACATATGGGATGCAGGAAATAGAACATGGATTGGTCACTTGCAAAGGAAACACCTTACTTGCTATGTTATCGCTCTGACTTCATATAGATATTTTTGAGGGATAAATGAGATAATTATCAAAATATTTGTAATTGCTAATAAGAAAAATGTCTAAAACACGTGTACATCAGTACAGTTCATAACTAATAATATTAGAAGTTTATTAGGTAGGAGTCCAATCTTCTTCAAAACTCGAGGAGCATTCATTCTCTCTTTCATTTTCCTGTTTGACAGGGATACACTGGGGTTTATTTGGAATGACAACTTCAGTACAGGAGGGAACCATTTAAATATTTCTTCCCTGTCAATACTAATAATGCTGACAACCACACAAGGAACTGCTTTTAGCTTCCACAAGAGAGGATATTTGGTAACCCAGCCTCACAATTTAAGAAATATGAGATACTCCCTATGCCCTTTAAGCAATTGTAGCATTGCACACTGATGTGGATGCCTAGTGTAAATGAATCTTTGGAAAATAATAAAATATAAGAAGAAAGTCACGGGGCCCGGGAGATAGCATAGAGGTAAGGCGTTTGCCTATCATGCAAAAGGTCATTGGTTCGAATCCCGGTGCCCCATATGGTCCCCCGTGCCAGCCAGGAGCAATTTCTGAGCATGGAGCCAGGAGTAACCCCTGAGCACTGCTGGGTGTGACCCCCCCAAAAAAAAAGAAAAGAAGAAAGTCTCTAGCCCAATGCTGTGAAGAACAACATCCCTTTGATGTGAGAGTACAGAGATCTTCGATGATGGAGAAGCTGAGGCACTGTTCAGGGAAGAATGAATAGTCCTATTCTGAATCCTCCTCAAAATAAAAGTTACAGGAGAATCTAAAAGTCTTAAAAAAAGAACTTGAAAGGGTCATCAGGAATTCCAGGTTTTCCATAAAAGCACACCCCTGCTAATGTAATGCATGCAGCAAATGACAGAAAAAGAAATTTGGAAAAAATGTAACATTTTCCAATAATCATTCTCCTTTACCCTTTTTCCCTCTGGAGAAGCTCGTGCCTTCTCCTGCACAGGTATATTCATGTTTTCTCTCCCCTCTAATGTCTTAATTTTAAAGAAAAATTATTGCATCCCACTATTTTGCCTCTTCCTAAAGTCCTATTCTAAAATGAAGGTAGACCATCTTGGAGCTCCAGTGCTAAATTGAGGACTGACTTTCTTATTTCAGTAAAGAATAATTCATTGCTCAAGCCCAAATCTGGGTCTTCCTAAGAATTCAGGTATTGGGAACTAGTTCCTGTGCTTTGCATATCCAGGAGGTTTCAGCTTCAGCTTGACATTGCCTGAACAGTGAGGGGATGATAGGACCAGAGCACCCAGGCAGTGTAGGTATTCAGTACTGGTTGCTGTTATCAGTCCTGGCCCACATCAGACCTTTCTCCTCATGGCAGAGATTCAGTCAAAGATTCAAAAGCATCCACTTTCCCCAACCTACCTCCATTGACTACCCATAATAAAAGCTAAGAGTTGTAAAATTGGTTTCCTAAAATGGCTAAGTACATTTCTTACTACACTGAAACTTTATATTAAATACCAAATAAGAATCATCACCATGAAGACTGAAGCACACTGAACTATATATAGCTGTGCAATGTTTCTGTTTTATGTTGTTGCTCCATTTGGAAAATAGTTGTACTCTGACTTCCATATTCACAGTTAGTATGATCAAAGAGTGTTACACTGGAAGACAGATATCATTTTCCCTACGTAGAGAAAATAAAGGATATTATTAAAGAGTATACCATTTCTCCCTTTGGACCAGAAATCGAGTAAAAACATGTAAATCTCTCATTTAAGAATAGCAATAAAAATGACTCCCAGAGAAAACAACCCAAAGGACTTGAAAACAAAGATCCATTTTGAAGTCTTATTTGCCTATTTGCTGGAACAACTGCTAATCTCCAGAGGACAATCTTGAGGCCAACAATCCAGAAACAAAGAGGTTTAAAGTTTACATCTTGGTTTTCTTCTGTGAATCCCTTGGTAACCCACAGTTCCTTTTAACCACCCAGAATAAACATTCTTTTATTTACATAGATACTATCTGGTACCATTCAAACACTAGCAGTTTTGAATGCTCTTGATAATATTGACAACAGAACTCACAGTTATCTCCTAGGACTGCCTTTTATACACAGACTTCATAGTTCTATGCATTTAATCCACAAGATCACAATGTCTGTTTTCATAAGAGTTATGTTTATATCATACAGCATTTGTCCCTTGAATGATTTAATTTCTTTTTAGAAATTGCCGTTTAGTTCTAATGTTTTTTACAACACTCACATAGCCAAAACACACTTGTTTCACTTGGTTTAAAAAATGATAGTAAGATCAAAATCAGCTTTATAAATTTGATGGCTGAAAGGTATGAGTGTAAATATATCATTGCACTATATTTTTCAGTTGCAGTTTTCTTTCTATCTTTCAGGTATAAAAACCCAGGTTTTAAATATATGTATAATACATGTATCTATACATATACAGACATACATACAAGGCTGTCACAATTTTATTTTCATTGGATTAAAAATGAGATAAACACAATGCCAACTGTCATTCCTCTTATTTCATATTATAGTGCTAAGAATTGGTTATATTATGCACCAAAGGTTATTGATACTATGACTATTGATATCAATCAACTGTCTTTAAAAAAACACTATAGGGTCAGGGGGGGTAGTTTAATAGTAGAAAAGTTCCTTTAAAACTTATTTGAAGACCATATGAACACAAAGTTTCATTGCCTTTAATCTCTAGTGATGGACTCTTGATATATTTAGAAAGTTTCAAGTTGAATAGGCTGGGGAAAGAATTATGCCATCAATTCTGCCAAAGCAAACTCTACACGCTCAATTCCAGTGTAGACTGCCTGCATCACTTTCTCTGTCTAAATATGCTAATTCATTTTTCTTTCTTTACCACTGAGCCAGCTAGAAGGCTGACTTAGTAATGCTAACTAGACTATACTGCCTATTTCAGTATCAACTCATACAGATTCTATTAGGCATATCTCCTTGACAATTTAGCCCACATGCTATTGGTGGGTGAAGCAAGTGGATGGTAGTATTCTCTCATTGTGACTCCTTTCTCCAACCTATGTCAACATATACTCTCTAGGCAACAAGGGAATATATCTTAAAGCAGGGCTCCTCAAACTTTTTAAACAGGGGGCCAGTTCACTGTCCCTCAGATCGTTGGAGGCCGAACTATAGTAAAAACAAAAACTACGAACAAATTCCTATGCACACTGCATATATCTTATTTTGAAGTGAAGAAACAAAATGGGAACAAATACAGTATGTGGCCCGCAGGCCATAGTTTGAGGACCACTGTCTTAAAGTAATAGAGACACAAAGAATATAATATTAGAAACTGAACATTACCAAAATTCAACATATGCAAACAAAAATGATAACTAAAGAATTATAGCCACATAAATATTGACTTAGCAATGTCTTAAGTGGAGCATCGGACAGAGCATATTGGATTCCTACACTAACTTAAGATAAAAATGGAGTGCTTTTCCGAGGGTAGAGTAAATGATCATGCAAGGAGTCTATAGTTAATCCCATGACAGTATACTTTAGGGATGTAGAAACCCTGTATCTCCTAGGTCAAAAGAATTCCCTCTATAATATGCCCAAGAGTTACTGTGCTTCTGCAGGGGAAAAATATATATGTATATTTATTTATTGATTGGTTTTTTTTTTGACGTCCTTATTTTGGTGTAGATATTGAAGTTGATCTCTCCTTTTTTATTTCAAATTATTTTATCTTATCTTTCTCTCTCTTTTTTTTCTTTTGCACTCCAGCATGATTTGAATTCAGAACTGAGACTATTGCGTGGTGCTTTTCTTTATTGCTGTAGGGCTCACTGGATTTCTAATTTGACACTTATTTTTGTATTGTTATGGTGTTTCAATTACATTTTTCATGTTCTCTCTCAAACTGAGACTGATAGCCACTAGAAGGACTCCACCCGTTTCCAGAATATCTTTATTTTATTTATTTATTTATTTTGCCTAATCTTTACCCCACTCTATGGCTTTTCTTTCTCTCAAACAAAACCACATAACTCAATTTATCTAGCTTAGCCTCTCAAATAGAGGGAGAAACAAGGGAGGGCATCAGGACCAAACAGATGTATGATCACCGATAGTAAGCTAGTCAAAGAGGGGACCACCTACTCTAGCAGCCTGGGGGTGATGATGGAGGATATGGGATGCAGAAAGGGAATGGGGAAGGTGGGAAGGCAAACCTGGTGGTGGGTATTCCCCTGATTCAATGTTAATATGTACCTAAAATACTAATGTGAAAGATATGTAAGCCACTATGATCAAAATAAAAAAATATTGAAAAAAATGGAGTACTTTTTAAAACCATTGTATTTGATTCCATTTTTCATCGCAGAAATAAAAACACAAAGCAGATAACTAGTAGTTATCTAGAGCAATGACACTATGCAACAATGCAGACTTGTCTTCATTCTGCTGGAGCATATCTACAATCCTCATCATTGTTACTAGTCAACATTCCCATCATTGTTACTTAATGAGATTTCTTTGTTATGGTTTTATTTTGGCCAAGGAGTAAATAATCAAGAATCAGGAGAAGACTGTGCTATGGCCCAATGGGAAATAGGTTTTCTGTACTCTATGAGTAAGAGAGAATGGGGTAAGGAATTTGCCTTATATGCAGCATAACTGGGTTCAATCTTGATACCACATACAGTTTTCCCCAAGAGCAACAAGAAGTGATCCCTGAATCTAGAACAATGAAAAAGTTCTGAGCACAGCTGGTTTTTAACCCTTAATAAAAAAAAGTTAAGTAAACAATAAAGTAAAGAAACCTCTAAACATTTTATATATGGGGCTGGAGCGATGCCACTAGCCGTGTGAGAGGCAAACAAATAAACTCACTGCTATTGCTCTAGCACCATTATTAAGCTATTAAAAATAATTCCGGGGGCCGGCGAGGTGACGCTAGAGGTAAGGTGTCTACCTTGCAAGCTCTAGCCAAGGATGGACCGAAGTTCGATCCCCTAGAGTCCCTTATGGCCCCCTTCAAGTCAGAAGCGATTTCTGAGTGCATATCCAGGAGTAATCTCTGAGCGTCAATGGGTGCGCAAGCCCCCCAAATTTTTTTTATATAAACTGGTCTCTTATTTGCTTATACTTGCAAGCTCAGTTATGTTTGCTGGCTTCTTTGGAAATATTACATGCTAATTAATGTGTGACCTATAATTACTATTTTTCATGTAATTATTATGGTGGTTCTATAGATTATGAAATATTGAGCTTCTTATACATACTAAATCAATTCTAGATTTTTAAAGCATATGAAAAATGTTTATGCAGAGAACCAAGCTCAACATAGAATGTTTATTGGAAATGGACAAAATAAATACCTAAACATATTTAATAAATGAGAATATAAAATCAAGTTCTGGAAGGTAAGTTTCAGAACACAAAGAGTTTTATTTTCTATGAAAATATGTCTATTGACTTCAATTCTAAAATCCAGGCATCATCTAGTTCTAAAACAATAAATAAAAATGATCAGTAAACAATATTTTTTCTTTTTATTTTGGTTTTTGGTTTTTGGGTCACATCTGGTGGCACTCAGGGGTTATTCCTGGCTCTGTGCTCAGAAATTGCCCCCTGGAAAGCTCTGGAGACCATAGGGGATGCTGGGATTCGAATCACCATCCGTCCTGGATCAGCTGCGAGCAAGCCAAATGCCCTACTGCTGTGCTCTCTTCAGTAGTAGTAGACAAGTTTTTCACTAAAAATCTGTAAGCATTAGTATTACTTCAGTTAAGATCAGAAGGACAAAAATAAACAGGAAAAATCCCTCCTACTGATGTTAGATACAAGCTAAATATATGTACTCTAATTAAAATAATAGTTAATACCAATACCAATACCAGTTTCCATTTATTGGGTATGCACTTTACTTTTCATATATAAAATAAATTGATATTATTTTAATTTTAATATACTTAAAATAATAAATTTAAGTATAATCCCTATCTTAATTATAGTTAAAATGCTGGCATTACTAATAATTTCCTCTAATCATATCTTAAAAAATGTTGGAAAAATTATTCAAAGTTAAGGATTTCAATTATAACCACAAATATTTTCTTAGTTTCATAAAGTCTATCCTAAGTAGATAAGACATGTTGACTTAGCATAATTGTTTAGTTGCAAAACATCCCATAAGACCTAGGCCTACTTTCTCACTCACATTTGTTCTCCATTATTTATTATTTATGTAGATTTATATCTAAATAGATGCACAAATCAAAAAATGCTTAAGCTTAAGAAAATAATTATTTGTCACTTTTATCTATAAACTATAATTAATATCCATCACCCCGTCAATTGACTTAACTTTCCATGTACTTTCTATTCATCCATTATTAATCTGATCTCTGCAATCACCATCTCAAAACAAGTGACAATTTTCTCTGATGGGTGTCATCTACACTATCATTCAACACTTCACAATTAAGCAAGGCAATAGCTCCCTAATGCAAATGAATTAAAATGTATTTTTTTAAAGATTAAATTTAAAGTCTCAAATAGCACATTTGCCTCTTTATTATATACCTTTCAAGTTAAAGTACAGGTATCTTAGTAGACAGCTAAGACAGCTTGCTTGTAGGTAAGAGATAAAAATTAAAGCACATGCTATGTTTTGCTTCTATTTTTTTTATCTTTAGAAATCTAAAATATCAATGAATCCTCATTATTAAACTTAAAACAAAATCTTCCCTCACCATCACTTATCACTAATTACTTGCATTATATTCTTCTTTCATTTTCTCTACTCTCCTACATTACAAAGCAATTTATCTACAGCTAGGGAGTGTAATATTCTAACCACTCTCACTTTCCCTATTAATATAAGGAGAGTGTGTGTTTTGTGTTAGGAAAACTGGATGTGAAAGTTTTGAATCAAAGCCATATTCAAATGTTCTATTTTGGGGAGTAATAATAACATAGTAAATAACACAAAAAATAAATAATAACATAATAAACATAAGTATTGCTATAGAATATGGTGAGGAGTAAGACAATAATAAGATTCTCTTTTACTCTGCTGTGTATATCTCTTGGCTTCTAACCAAGACTAAGCACAGGGGCCAGAGCGAAGGCACTAGTGATAAGCTGTCTGCCTTGCCAGCGCTATCCTAGGACAAACCACGGTTTGATTCCCTGGCGTCCCAGATAGTTCCCCAATCCAGGAGCGATTTCTGAGCCTATAGCCAGGAGTAACCCCTGAGCGTCACCAGGTGTGGCCAAATAATCCCCAAACCAAACCAAACCAAAATAAAACAAAACAAAACAAAACAAAACGATTAAGCATAGAGTAAGTGAAAAGCATTAGATTCAAATCTGGCTGCATGGAATAAGATAACTACGAAATCTTACTGAGTTTAATTCCCACACCTTGTTATGATGATATCACCACTGAAAATATTTTTGGCCTTAATATATACATTAACATTAATACAAATACATATATATTAGTCTAAACCATCTATTTCTTATACTGCATTAAAAGGACTTGAAAAATATAAAGGATAAAAATATAGAGGTTCTTGTAGTAATTTATTATGACTTCAAAGCCAAGGAATTCCAATATTGTAAGACAGAATGTCTCGATTATCTTTTAGATTTCTTCATAGAAAGTTGAACTAGTATCTATGGATTAAAAGCAGAAATGTAATACATTTTCACATTTTAAAATAATCGTAATTCTGAACACATATCTGAGTTCCTGAGTTACTTGGGGATTACAGATATTCATAGAAAAATGCAGGCATTGTTCTCAAAATAAAATGACGAAATCCTAATACAATTCCATTAACATAAAGACAAATTTGCATTTGAGAAGAAAAAAACTCATTTAGCAAAACAAAGTTTGCTTTCTTGAAAATAAAGTAAAATATAACAATCTTGCCTTGCTGCCTTTATTGATCACGTTTGCACCCTGAGGAAATCAAAGAAGAAAACTTCAGATATTCTATTGCCTTCGGCTTTGTACAAATCTGAGTCATCTTTTGGCACCAAAACTCCCAATATAACTGTTTTCTTATGGACTCAATATCTCCGAGGTTAAATACTTTTTTTATTGAGGTTCATCATAGTTATGTTGGAAAAGCCTTAACTCAAAGTTGATTTCTGCCTTGACAGCAGCATTGAGAATTAAAAGGAATTCATTATGACTTAAAAATGCATATAAATATATTTTTCAGTGAGACTTAAGTTTTTATTTCACTCATCAGTATATGAACACATTCCAATTTACTCCAAAAGAAAAATAAGGGCCAACACTTTACATTAAAATACGTTTTTTATATAAGAGAAAAATAATACTTGTGATCCTAATACAACTATAAAAGTACCAAAAAGGCTGGAGTGGCCATACTAACTTCAGATGACACAAACTTTGCACTCAGAAAACTTGTAAGGAATAAAGATGAATATTTTGTACTAATCAAGGGATATGTACAACAGGAAGAAATCACACTTCTAAACATATACTCACCCAATGAGGGGCCAGCAAAGTTTTTAATACAATTGTTGACAAATCTGAAAAAGATATCTATAACAGCACATAATTGTGGGAGACCTCAAACCTGCCTTTCACCACTTGATAGGTCAACCAGACTGAAACCCAACAAAAAATACTAGCTCTGAAAAGAGAAATGGAAGAGAGTGGGCTAGTATATATATATATATATATATATATATATATATATATATATATATAGTGCACTCCATCCCCAGACACCTGGATACACATTCTTCTCCAATGCACATGGGTCATTCTCCAGGATACACAAATGCCAGCTCATAAAACATATCTGCATAAAATCAAGAGGATAGAAATCGTGCAGACTACCATAGCTGATCGCAAGGCACGGAAATTAGATGTGAACTACAAAGGGGCACAGAACTGTACACGTACAAAAGAAAAGAAGCAACACAGAAGATATTGTGATGATTTTGTGAAGTAAAGAATGGTATTTTTATGAATTCTGATTTATTAATGTAATATGTTTAAAAATAACATCAAATCTCTTTCAGGTTTCCATCAGATGGAAAGGAAAGAAACAATGTTGAAATCTATGCTGTTTCTTACCCAGATAACCCTAGGGGAGTAATTCTTTCCATTTACCCCTTAATTCAGGATGGAAGATTGAACTAAAAACCTAAGGGGTAAGGGCACATCAACAGAGGCATAAAGAGACAAAGTTCCACTTTGATCCACTGGGATGAAGTCCCAGGATAAAATGCAAGGAAGACTTCCAGAACTCAAAGTCCTTTTTACTTGTACTATTCCACATAGCAAAGATTGCTTTTCTCCACAAAAAAGTCAGTTGAGGCAACTGGCCAAAGGCATCTCCAATCAGCAATTTAATTCTTTTTTTCTGTTTTTTTTTGGGGGGGTGCCACACCAGGTGATGCTCAGGTGTTACTCCTGGCTATGCCCTCAGAAATCACTCCTGGCTTAGGGGACCATATGGAACACCAGGGGATCTAACCATGGTCCATCCTAAGTCAGCATGTGTAAGGCAAGCGCCCCTACCACTTGCGCCACCGCTCCGGCCTCTTAATTCTTAACTTCATGACACTACTTATTTATTTTTTATTTCTACATCATTAATTAAATTTTCCCTTTCAGTTTTAGAAGGTGGGGGATACACATGTATTATTATTATTATTATTATTATTATTATTATTATTATTATTATTTGGGGGGGATAAAAGATTATTTCAAGATAAGCTTTAGACCAAGAGCAATCCCCCGTCCATGCTGAGTGCTGGGGAAAATGCCTACATAATTTTCTTCTCTGAGACTGTCCCCAGGGTATCATTTGGGCCAATTTGTTCTTGAATAAACTTATTGCTATGTATGCTCTTGTCAAAATTTCTGGTCATTGGTAAATTTTTTTTTACCCAGAAAGTACTAAAGTTCTAAGTATCCAATTTGAAGCAGCTCTTTCAGCCCTGGTGATCTGCACTGGGTTTATTTCTATATTGGTGTTTTTCTTTGCTCACAGAAAATATAGAAACATTTCTTTTTAAGATCTCTCTTATTTTCACTTAGTTCTATGCAACTATTCCAGTCAAGTAGATACCTGATGGCTTTTTTGTTTGTTTTTCTGCTTCTTAATAAGAGAGTGATGCAACTATGGCTCTGTGCTGCTACTGTTAGTATTTTTATTACTTTAGACCTTATTTATGTAAATTAATTAAAAGAAAACACACATCAGAAAGTAAAAGAACAAAGAAAGTATGCATTTTGGGATTATCTGTCTGTTTCTGTGTGAAGCTTAAATCTCACCTTGTTATTTTTCCAAATATGTAAGCAATCTTTTTTCAGTTGTTTTTTTCTTTGCCTATTACTTGAATTTTGATATAATTATACAGTTTTGGGTTTGTTCTGCTGCAGATGTTTTATATATATTTATTTATTTATTTATTTTGGGGGGATTTTTTATCTTGTTTTGTATCTTTTATTTATTTATTTTTGGCCACATCTGACTATGCTTAGTATTTGCACAGGGATTCCTCCTAGCTATCTGAGAGTGTTGGAGTCAGGAACTCAGGATCACCACCCAAAAGAATCACCAAGGAGACAGGCAGTAATGTAAATGAAAGGGAAATTATTCCAACATGCCGGAGTGCAACATCTCCTAAGAAATGTAGACCCTGAGAATGGCTTATATGGCAAATTTAAAGGGTACCAAGGCTCAGTCTAGGGGTTCCCACCTGTATGTAGTAGATCTTTAACATTATTGGTACTTAGTACAAGGTTGGGCTAGGATTAGTTGTAGTTCAAATGTAGCATCAGACAGGCACCTGGGTGGACTGCAGCCCCCAGCCCAGGATGCAGTGTCATCTGGCTATATGACCACTGATGCAGACCCAGGGTACAGTTGCCATCTGGCCCTCTGTCATCTGCTGTTTGGCCTTATATGGGTATAAATTCCTGGCTTTTACCCCTAAGGTTTGGTTCCAAGAAATGGATGTTCTCTAGGCCTAGTCTTTCTACCTTAAAACTGTAGCCTATCATGGTTGCACATAGGCTCAAAGCAAAGCCACAGAATACAAAAGCCAAAGCAATGTTATCTCTAAGTAAATGCACATCATATTCTAACATCAACATTTAAGCTACAGTTAATTCTAAATCTTAGCTTCTTTTTTTTTTTTTTTTTTGGTTTTTGGGTCACACCCAGTGACACTCAGGGGTTATTCCTGGCTATGCGCTCAGAAGTCGCCCCTGGCCTGGGGGACCATATGGGGTATGGGGGATCGAATCGCGGTCTGTCCAAGGCTAGCGCTGTAAGGCAGGCACCTTACCTCCAGCGCCACCACCTGGCCCCTAAATCTTAGCTTCTAACAAAAAAGGATCACATCAAATTCCAGATTTGCACCTGGGTCAATTGAATTTCAAGGCAAATGCTCTACTTGCTAAACTATTGTTCTGGTACCCTCTTCATCTTATATTGCTTTTTTTTCCAGTTACAGCTAAGTTAATATCTTATTTTTAAATGTTTTATATTTCTATTAACAACATTAGCAAGGAGGCAAGGAAACACTTTACCACTTCTTCGGTCTTGAACCTGTGCTTCCCATTTTGTCATAGAGATGAATTGCAACTCAATCTTTTTGTAACAAATCTCATCTCCTTTCTTTCTTCAAACATCAGTGCTGTTCCTAAGATGCCATTTTCATTTTCCACCAAAAATGTATTTTTTTCCAAGAAAAGCCCTATTGTGACTTCTTAAGATTTTATTTAATGTATTCCACAGTTATTCTGTGCCTGGATGACAATTCAAGAATTTTGATGTGAAAACTTGAACTCTTGCGTGTTTCAGTTTTGATTGTACGTTAAAATAAAACGAAGAAACAAAAAACATTGCTCATTACACTCAATGTTAGAAAGCATTCTTTAAAATGCTTTTAACTGATATATTACCACTTCCTATCATTGTGATATCAAGCATGCATATCTCTTTAATAAGACTTGTAGTGAATTTAAGAATTCGGAGGCATAAGCACCTGCATGTAGTTACTTATTTATCTGCATTAAAATAATGGATTTCATATTCCAAAGAGTTCAAGTGGCCCCCGGTGCAAAGTGAACTTCTTGGGGAAGATGTTCAGGCAGTGTGAATGCTGGATATACTCAATTACATAAAAGATAACCTGAAGTCACCTGCTCATTAAGTGGCCCCTCTTCTATCCTGTAAGGACATAAAAACTAATGTGCTCCTTTCACCAACTAACTCTACACCATTAGGTGTTATGAGACTCTAAGAAAAATCTTAGAAATTGGCTTGAGATTAAAAAAAAAAATAAGACACTCTGTACTTTCTAAGGATAGCTTTGCAAGACATATCTCATGACACACTGATATTATTAGTATAGCATGCAGATAAAAACTTAAGATATTTTGAGTAAAATGTAAAAGTCAGTAAATATTAAGAACAATTTCACCATACAGATACAATTTCACCACACATGTTTGTTGCTATCCACTTCTTTTATAAATGGTTTCTACATATGCAGAGGTGATTAATCTTTTAGGAATGCATGAAGATTTCTTGATTACTTCAGTCTCATTGCTAATTCTACCCTAGTAGCTAACAAAAGTATTGTGTGTATCAAAAAGTTATTCAAAGCCTCAAAGAATTGAAATGCTAATTGTGAACAGTTAATGAAATTAACTATAACTATGATCATCCACAGTACCATATTGAAAGACTGTTAAAAATCTTACTTCCTTTTTTAATACATTGATTTCTGCCATTTTTAAAAGATATCACACATGTGAAACAATATTCCATCAAGTATTAAACCAAAGAACATACATTAAAACAAAAATTTCTAACTCATTTTACAAAAAAACTGACAACTGCAACTGAGCGGAATATTTCCTGGAACCAATATTGTAGACCCTAGCCGTGAATGAGCAGAACTTCTGGAACAATAAGTAAGGACTCTATCCTAGGCTTTCATCCTAGGACTTGTGCAAAAAAAAAAAAAAAAAGATCACTAATTACAAAATACTGACTACAGCAACTGTGATGGAGCAGAACTTCAGGAACCATAAAGAAAGACTCTATCCTAGACTTCATCCTATGAACTGTGCAAATTCCAAGATATCTAAAGGCAGAAGAACAATTTTGTCAACCAAAAATGAGCAGAACATTTCCTGGTACCCTAAAAGACCTTTGGTTATGATAATAAGCATGTTGGGAGCCTGTAGTTGTTCCCATGACAGTATGCTTCAAAGATGGAGAAACCCTGTATCTCTTAATCATGTGCCTATGCATTAAATAAATAAACACAAAACACAAAACTTTGCCACACAAGTCCTCCTTTCTTTTTTATTCTTTTTTCTTTCTTATTGTTGTTTCGATGTTTTTTTATTCTTCTTTTCATTTTTCTTCTTTTCCCTTTCTTCTTTTAAATTAATGTTAATAGTTTCTAACAGAATCATCCCAGTTTTCCTTTTCTTTTCTCAACAGAACCACAAAATTTGAAATATCTTGTTGTGCCTCATAAATTAAGGGTGACCCCTCCCCCAACTTCATGCATACCTCCCATAGCTGGGAGGGGTTTGTGGTTGGTAATTTTAAGAGTGGCCTGGGGGGAGCGGAGTCCAGACATGAAGCAGAGACTCAGCCATAGGATTATTGAGATATTCTTTCTATGTCTACCTAGTTACATATTGTACTTTCAGAAATGAGTGCTTGTAACGAGGAAGCCACAGATAAAAGATGTTTGAAATTGTTGAAATTGAGACCAAGTATTAAAGAAATAATTAAAAGAAAAATTGTAAGTCGGGAAAAATATTTAAATACAAAAATCCAATGGATGCCTTTAATGTATTCTCTGAGTCCTTAAACATTAGCCAAATTATGTTTTTCTTATTCATATCCTTATGTTAGTAAATAGCCAGAATTTTTTTTCAATTTTTATTTTTCAAATTTTGTTTTTGTCGTTGTTGTTGACATTTGTTTGTGTTTAGTGATTCCACAAAACCTTGCAGGGATTAGGGCACATAGTGTTAGAAGAGAATATAAATTTGAATATTAGAATGTAAGTTTAGAATTAACTGCTGCTGCTCTGCTTCTGTAACCTTGCTTTGCTTTAAGCTTATATTGCAGAGGATAGGGACTAGGTCCAGGAAGATTGAAGTTATAGAAACTTCCAGGGCACGTACTAGGACAGTTAGATAAACTAAGAAATTTAATCTTACCTAGTGACCTGTGCATACTGAAATGGAACATGGGCAATAAATCTTATCCAATTGCACCCAAAGATCTATGGGTTCCTGAGATCTGCATCTACTATTCTAGCAAACCAGTTTAAAGCTGACTGAGACAATATGTACTAAGAACCTATAGTTTTAGACCTAGCTTACAACCCCAGAAATGCTATAAAAGGGCTTAAAATTCCCTTCATTGTCACCACCTGGGAGAGTTGTGGCCCATGCATGCTGGTATCTCCAATAAACTCCCTTGCTTTTGCATTACTGTGCATCTCCTTGGGTCTTTGTCTGTGGGATCTCAAGTCCAGAACTAACTAATAGATGGTGCTGCAATTGAGACAGAGATGTCTGCCTACTCTGGGATTATTTGACCTATTGTATTACCTCTCTTATTCTAAACCTCAAATTTGTTCATGCACTTTTAGAATATATGATAATGCATAATTTCAGAATTTCTAAAATATACATTAAATTGAATTGATGACATGTGTTTCATAGAGTTTTTATCATATTTAACCAGTCTAAAAGAAAACATTAGAAAGCATCAGTATTGAATCTTGTCCTCGGTATAGTTTAAATGCAATATTATGAAGGCAATACAGACAACCATATATGTATATATTATATATATGTACATATATAGTAGCCCTTACATATGTATAATGGGCTTTATATATTTATGTATGTGTTTGTATAAATATTTAAGTCATAGTTTACTAATAGAATTAGGTTTAGAATGGCAATTTCTGGGTTGTAAATATCTCAAATAATGACCTCAATTTATATGCGAAATAGGTTATCTCTACTAGGGAAAACTAGCAGTTATGAACAAATGTTCATTATGTGCAGATTTTATGTTGTCAGCGATTGATGAAATAATAAAAGTACATTACTACTTTTCACTACACTCCAGTATTTATTAGTAACAAGTCTGATCTTAACGGAATTTGCTCTTTTGTTGAATTGATATTTAGGGGTATATAAGAAGATGAGCTGATCTTGACTAAAAATGTTTTGCTCACTGTCCGTCACAAGAAGAAAAGGGCAACGTGGAACTTGAACTTGGAATTAATAGAAATGATAGATGCTGAAGGTTCATGATAAAACTCAATATATAATGCACTTTATTTTTAAACTGATAAGCTTCTTTATTTGAAACTTCGCTATTATCAATCAAGCAAAAACAATCCTAGGAAGAGTCCAATTAGTTGTTATTAATCACACATAAAACATGAAGTTATTGTTGTTAAACATGTGTTATACCAGTATTTTTAAATATCTCTAATACTCCACCACCGAAAAGTAAAAATGGTCCTCTAATTTGAACATATCTTCAACATAAACATGTGTTTCATCATATAAATACTATTATAATAATATAAATTTATCCATAAAAGAAAAGATGCACTTTTACTTTGTATCTTCTTGCCCAAGACATTGTCTTATAGAGAAAATTTCTTCCCTGAGAATAAGTGCCTCTGTAATATGGTGAAACTATTACTATTTAAAAATTGAACAAAAATACTTGATTTATTTTTCACATTTTTCTAAAAAGAATTCTATATTATTCTATATAAGTGAAAATGTGACTTTTGTCTATTGACTTTATAAATATTATTTAACTCAATGTAACAGTATATTTTCTACACAAAACACATTCTTTGGTTTCCCAGTTGTGGGATTCTGATAAAGACAGTAACTTTTGCAAATGATAGCTACTTAATGGCAAAATAATTTGTGACAAAAATTTAAATTGAAAAATTTAGTTGTAATTATAAAGATATAAAGAATCATAACTTTTAACTTGGAAGAAACCGAGATTTTTAAAATAATATGCTATATGAATAATCAAGTAAATACATGTATAAAAAATTGGGAAGGAAAGCTTAATTAATACATTATAACATATTAGTGTCTAAGTATAAAAATTGTTTTCTGTTTTATCTTGTTCCAGTCTTCTTATATAACCTAGAACTTCATGTATCTTGTTTACACTTCAATATTTTCTTATGTAAAATGAGTATAATAAATCCAAATTTATAAACTGCTATGTAGATGACATATAAGCATGTAGTAAAAATTGTATGTAAAATGCCTAACTTCATTTAAACACTCTGTAAATAATACTTTAATGTGTATAGTTATACAACACTATAAACAATTCAGGAAGAGGAAGAAATTATAGTAAAAATGCAAACTTAGAAAAGCTCTAGGGAAAACTATTTTAATAGATCTATTTCAAATAGAATATTTGGAAGTAATTTGAAGGAAATAAAAATGACACAAGTGTCAGTTGAAATAAAAATTATAAGGCCTTCAAATGTTAGGTTAAGAAAAACAAGCATGGATATGATTTTAATCTTCCAGTACTTTTATCTACACACCTTTATCTCTCTATGTATTAGCATAAGACTCAAAACTTTTAGTTCTCCAGGAATATTTATTAGCTTCTTTTCTTTATTCAAATTTAAATTCCTGATAGTTACTTGAAACTGGATATGACATATAGAAGTCATCGTACCTAAACTTTAATTATATTATTATTGAACAGATATATAAAAAAACAAGTTAGATAAAGATAGATCACTATTATCACCATTATGATCCATTTTAAAAGTAATTTATTTATGAAAATATTTTCAAATCTATGATGAGTATGAGAGTTATATTGAAAGAAAAACACTCAGATATCTTTAAAATAAGTTTTTTGATATATTCATGGTAGAAAAAGCTAATAAACTTTGGTAATTAGCTATACAGTGAAAAGTATGTTGAACAGAAGTTATTGCATGTTATATCTGAGATATAATGACCGTGTGTAGTGTCAAGAAACCACATTTTACAAGTTGATTATCTTAATAAAATTATAAAGATTAATATTAAATGTATGAACCTAGACGTAAATGAATAGAACATGAGAAAGAAAAAACAGGATCATATCCTTTGTAAATTGTTTCATAAAACAAATAAAAATAACATTGTAAGTCAATGTTAGACGAGGAACCAGAAACTATAGTTCAAATAAGAAATTTTAGAGGAAAGGAGACAGGACAGCTGGTAAGGGTGCTTTACCTGCACACAACCATTCTGGGTTTCATTCTCTGTACCCCACATGGTCCTCACTAAGTTACAAGGGAATGTAAGTTTAGAAACTGCTGCTGTTTTGTTTCTGTAACTGTATGTTGCTTTATTATTTTTTTTATTTTTCTTAATTTTAAAATTTCGGTTAAAGGCCCAGTGGTACTTAATGTTTACTCTTAGTGATATATATACTCAAAAATCACTGCTGATAGGCTTTGGGCGTTAGCTCTGGACTTGAGATCTGATCCACAAAGACCATCAGGAGATAGGTCAGTAATGCAAACGCAGGGGAACTTATTACCAGTTTATTTTTGGTTTTTGGCTCACACCCAGCAGCGCTCAGGGATTACTCCTGGCTCTACTCTCAGAAATTGCTCCTGGTAGGCTCGGGGGACCATATGGGATGTCGGGATTTGAACCACCATCTTTCTGCATGCAAGACACCTTACCTGCATGCTATCTCTCCGGCCACTGTATGATGTTACAGAAATAAGGACTGCCATGGATAGGCCTCAGATATGTGGCAGATGGGACCAGGCCAGACAGTCAATTCTAAGAACTGTACAGGACAGTTAGATAAACTAGCAAAAAACGAACAGGGGCCCGCATGCGATAAACCTTATGTAACTGCACACCAAGGCTGCATGGGCACGTTGGGTGGCTGAGCCCCTCCTCTACTACTTTAGTCAACCAGTTTAAACGTGGCGGATGCAACATATACTGAGAACCAATATTTTTATCCCTAGTTTGATGCCTCAGCAGCCGTATAAAAGGGCTTGCAAGTCCCATCTGGGAAAGGTACAGACACATGCTGGTAATAAGTTCCCCTGCGTTTGCATTACTGACCTATCTCCTGATGGTCTTTGTGGATCAGATCTCAAGTCCAGAGCTAACGCCCAAAGCCTATCAGCAGTGATTTTTGAGTATATATATCACCAAGAGTAAACATTAAGTACCACTGGGCCTTTAACCGAAATTTTAAAATTAAGAAAAATGTAGGAAATTTTGAAGAGGGACCGGAGCTATAACACAGTGGTAGGGCTTTTGCCTTGCATGGGACTGACCCAGGATAGACCTGGGTTGAATCCCAGTGTCCCTTATTGTTCCCAAAGCCAGGAGAGATTTCTAAGCTCAGAGCCAAGAGTAACCTCTGAGTGTCACTGGTTGTGGTGCAAACAAAAAACCACCACTACCACCAAAACAACAAAAACTGAAAATTAGAAAATAAATTACTAAAAATAAATAATAAAGAATCCTCAGAGATGGTAAATCAATAGAGTTTTATTTTGTTGAGTACATGTTTATAAAAAGTCAGGATAGGTAAGGTGTTGGAGATGGAACATTTTGTGGAATCAAAATCAATGGATGTCAATTATTATTTTAAAACATTTTGTAACAGATGCAAAGTGGAAAATAACCCTTAAAATCTTATTTTTTACAATTTTTATTGGGAGAAAATTTTAGACTTAGAAATCTGACTATGTACAATAGAACAGTTTAGGGGCCCGGGAGATAGCATGGAGGTAAGGCGTTTGCCTTTCATGCAAAAGGTCATCGGTTCGAATGCTGGTGTCCCATATGGTCCCCCGTGCCTGCCAGGAACAATTTCTGAGCATGGAGCCAGGAGTAACCCCTGAGCACTGCCCGGAGTGACCCCCCCCCCAAAAAAAAAAAACAATAGAACAGTTTAAAGGTAAATGGATGAGTTAAATTCAGATTCTATTTTCCATCTTAATGAGTTAAATTTAAACATAAGATGAATTTACTTTGTATATCTAAGGTTTGAAGTAAATATCATTATTTTAAAACATAAGTTTTTAGAGTCCAGAGTGGCAGCACAGCAGTAAGGCTTTTGCCTTGCACACAACTAACCTAGGACCCATGGTTCAATCCCCTGGCATCCCATATGGTCCCCCAAAGTCAGGGGCAATTTCTTAGTGCAGAGTCATGAGTAACCCTTGAGCGTCACTGGTTATGGTCCAAAAAAAATATATATATATACATAATAGGCACAATTTATATATGACTAAATATATGCAATTATGTATTTGCATAAGTTTTGACATTTGTATCTGTCTCTACTAAAAAGACATTATTACACATCTGCATACACATACATACACACGTCTCCTTTTCCTCAATGTACTATTCCCTGACCACAGGTAACTGCTAACCTAGATTTTGCCTCCATAGTCAAGATTTACCTTATCAAAATTCTAAATAGTAACCTCGCTACCTACATAATAAAGTGTTCATTCTCTTTAGCACAGCAGATGCATACTTTGCAAATTACCCTCATGACCATTGACTGTATGAGAATTATTTCATAATGCCTGAGGGTATTTCATTACAGAAAATAATATTCATCTAATTTTTCCATGTGATTCAATTCATTCTTGCAACTGCTGATTGACATTTGAGAATGCATTTCTTTATTCTGTTCAATTGCTATGATAAAA
>PVKC010001047.1:0-55013 GCA_004027635.1 Crocidura indochinensis
TTCCTTTCATTCCCATCTGCTGAGAGTTTATATCAAGAATGTGTGTTGGACCTTATTAAAAGCGTTCTCTGCATCTATTGATATGATCATGTGATTTTTATTTTTCTTGTTGTTGATGTTATGTATTTTGTTGATTGATTTTCGAATGTTAAACCATCCTTGCATTCCTGGGATGAAACCTACTTGATCATAGTGAATGATCTTCTTGATAAGGCATTGAATTCTATTTTCCAGAATAGAATAGTCTCCCAAAAAGAAAAGCCCAGGCCTAGATGGATTCACTAATGAATTTTTTCAAACCTTTCAAGAGGAATTCTTACCATTCCTGGCCATGCTCTTACATGAAATTGAAAAAATGGGAACATTTCCAGACAGGTTCTATGAAGCCAATATCATCTTGGTACCAAAACCAGACAGAGATACTGCCAAAAAAAAAAGAAAATTACAGACCAATATCCCTAATGAACACAGATGTAAAGATCTTCAATAAAATTCTGGCAAATAGAATTCAAAGCCTTATGGAAAGCAAATTTAATAATTTGGTGAAAGGAGTCAGAGCTATAGCGCAGCGGTAGAGCTTTTACCTTGCACTCAGCTGACCCAGGACTGACCTCAGTTCCAACCCCAACGTTCCATAATATATCCCAAAAGTCAGGAGTGATTTCTGAGCACATAGCCAGCAGTAATCCTTGATCATCATCAGGTGTGACCCAGAAACAAACAAACAAAAAATGTTTTTGATGGGAACAGGGCACATATGTTCTCAGTGCTTTGTTTGTTTGTTTGTTTTTGTTTTAGGGCCATACTCAGCAGTGCTCAGGGTTACTTCTGGCTCAGCACTCAGAAATTGCTCCTGGCAGGCTCAGGTCATCTTATGGAATGCTGGAATTCGAACCACATTCTGACTGGTTTGGGCTGCGTGCAAGGCAAACGCCCTACTGCTGTGCTATTGCTCCAGGCCTGTTCTCAGAGTTTAATCCTGTTCTTCACTCAGAGATCACTCTAGTCAGACTTAAGGGACCATATAGAATGTGGTTAATCAAACAACTCAAAGAGCAATAGCACACACTTGCATACTAGAGGATGGGGTTTTATCTCTAGTAGAATATGTAGTTTCCTGAGTAACACTAAGAGTGACTTCTGAGCACTGAGATGCAAGCTGTCCCTGACTATCACTGAATAGGACCAAGAAAATGAAGAAAAAGAAATAAAGATAACATTTTGCTATGATACTTTGCTGTTTTTACTGGTTTAGGGTCATACCATCAGGACTCAGGGCTTTTTCCTGTCTCAGCATTCATGGATCTTTCCTGATGATTTTCAGGGGATTCTATGGAGTACAAGGAATCAAACCCAGGTCATCTGCATGAAAGGTGCTTAACTTCTCTACTGTCTCTCCAACTGCTTATCTAGGTACTCAAGAACAAACTTAATTTTAAACCTTACTGAAGGGCATTTAAAAAAATCAATTAAGAAAAACATTCCTGAAACATCTATTCCCTTGGTTGGAAATGCTTAATTTGATATTATGTATATGAGGAGTCTATAAATTAATCAAAAATATTTAATGTACTTCCAAATATATGTTCCAAATCTCAGTTGATATTGAGGGGAGTGAACTGTAACAAAATAATTACAAAATGTTTCACAAAAAAAGTAAAATAGCGCACCATAGCCCAAATATTTTTGAAATAGAATAATGAGAGACTTTGACATTAGCCATTAAAGTCTATATAAGGCAGAATAATTAAAATAAGTTGATGGGCTGAAAATTTTCTCAAGGAGAGAGTGTTTGTTTTGCATATGTAAGCCACAGTAATTTCTTCCCTAGAATGCTCCACTTTTTGTTCTCCTGCAGTCCATTCCAGCCAGCAGCAGGAAACATTAAAAGATAATTATCAATCATCTAAGATTTGATTGTTTCTTGGGCAGTTATATTTGTGTCAAAACTGCTGTGCATAACTCAAGATTTAATGATCCAGTTAGCTTAATGCTCTGAACCCATTGTCCTAATGTATACTTGTGACAAAACCAGACACACTTCCAAATTCTTAATATATTTTTCAAAACCTATTTGATGACCTACTTTATCTTTTAGCATAAGGGGAGGACACTCAAATAGTGTTCGGGAGGTTTCTGGCCACTCCTAGAAATTCTCAGCCAATAAAACTCAAAGGTTTAATACTAGGACCTAATAATATGGGATGTTTAGACTTTTTGTTGTTGGGAACCACCATGCTAAGCTTTAGTGTCTTCAAAATCATATCTGAAAATGCTAAAGGAACCATGTGATGCAAAAAATCAAACTTGGGTTGGACACATGAAAGATAAATGGCAATCACCATAATCCATATAATATCTCTTCCACCTCTGAGTCGTTTTGTCTTACAACTGAAATAAAGTGTTTATTAACCAAACTTTTGCAAAAGTGACATTTCTTTCAGGTCTTACAATTTAGCTCAGCCTCAACTTGAGTCAGATTAAAGCCCAGCCTAAAAAATTCATTTATTTTTTTCATAGACTTCTTTGAACATAAATATTAGAACCTCTCTGCAGATACACTTAATTTGAAAATTCTTTTTTAAAAAAATACATTATTTAAGCGACATGATTATAAACATGTTTGTAGTTGGGTTTTTGTTATAAGAAAGAACACCCCACTTCACTAGTGCAACATTCCCACCACAATGCCCCTAACCTCCCTCCCAACCTCCTCTTGC
The DNA here is from genome assembly GCA_004027635.1 of Crocidura indochinensis. Lineage (NCBI taxonomy): Eukaryota > Metazoa > Chordata > Mammalia > Eulipotyphla > Soricidae > Crocidura > Crocidura indochinensis. The sequence continues at coordinate 2,721 of PVKC010001047.1, forward strand.
CTATCTCCAAGACAAGCATTTTACTTCCCTCACTCACTACCATTGTCGTCATAGTTGTCAGTGTAGTTATTCTATTACTAGACTCACCACTCTTTGTGGTAAGCTTCATATAGTGGCCCAGTCATTTCAGCCTCATCTCTATTGTCTCTTTGTATTATAAAAATAATATCTGTTATTTTCCTTAAAACCCATAGGTGAGTGTTCTATTCCATGTCTATCTCTTCCCCTCTAACATATTTCACTCAGATAACAGTTTCCAAGTCCATCCATGTATAAGAAAATTTCATGAATTCATTTTTTTCTGATGGCTACATAGTATGAATAGCCAGAATCTGGAAATAACCTAGATGCCCAACAACAGATGAGTGGCTAAAGAAACTATGGTACATTTACACAATGAAACATTTATTTTGGCAATAACCTAATCATTGGGCAAGTATCCTATTTCTTTTCAGCTTGGTTATTTCCCCTGAAACTAAACAAACAAACAAACAATAAATCTTGGGGCTTGAGTCATAGCACAATGAATAGACCGTTTGCCTTGCACTAGGGCAATCCAAGTTCAATCACTTGCATCTCTTAATGGTCCCCAGTGTCTCCCAGGAATCATTTCTGAAAGCAGAACCAGGGGTAACCCCTCAGTGTGGCCAGGACTAACCTGTGAGTGAGGACAGGAATGATCCTAACCCCTCTACCCAAAAAAAGAAAGAATTTTGTGGCTGGAGCAATAGTATCGAGAGATGGGATTTGCCTTGCTTGTGACCATTGCAGGTTCAGTCCCAGTAACCCCCTATGGTCCAAAGTCCTCTAAATGTGGAGCCCTCACATTACCAGGTATGCCTACAGAACAAAAATAAATAAATAAATAAATAAATAAATAAATAAATAAATAAATGTTTATTAAAAGCTAAAGCAAAACAATAATCCTTTAATCTAATCTTGGAAATGCGTATAGATTGATCACATGCGAATTGCATATGCTTATTGCATCCATATTGCAATAGCTACATCATCCTTGCACCAATAGTTTCTTCAATTTGTCTATTCTATTTCTTCTAGTCTTCAGGAATAGTATACAAGGTAAACCATATATTTCACAAAAACTATGACAAAAAGCCTGAGAGACAAATGATTGGAGAAATGCTTTGCAAGAGGGAGCCGGGAGGTGGCACAGGAGGTAAGGTGCCTGCTACCTTGCCTGTGCTAGCCTAGGACGGACCACGGTTCGATCCCCCGGTTCCCATATGGTCCCCCGTGCCTGCCAGGAGCGACTTCTGAGCACACAGCCAGGAGTAATCCCTGAGTGTCACTGGGTGTGGCCCCCCCAAAAAAAAACAAAAAAAAAAAAGAAAAAAAAAAGAAAGAAATGTTTTGCAAGTGGGAGATCCTGAGTTTAATTCCAAGAACCTAATCACAAACAGGATGGCCTTGGTGGACTTTGGTGGCCTGAAATGAACCAATAAAATTAATGGAGCCATAACAATGGCACAGCGGTAAGCCGTTTGCCTTGCATGTAACTGAACCAGGACAGACTGAGGTTCGATCCCCCAGCGTCCCATATGGTCCCCCAAGCCAGGACCAATTTTTGAGAGCATAGCCAAGAGTAGCCTCTGAGCATCACTGGGTGTGGGCCCCCTGCAAAAAAAAAAAAAAAAAAAAAAAACCAAACAATCAAATCACACCAGAATGGTATCACTCATCTATGGGTTTTAAGGAAAGTGAAAGACATTCCTGCAATAATAATAATTTTCAGACACAAAAGAGAAAAGAGCTGGAAGGTCCAACTCACCCCAGGAAGCTCACCACAAAAAGAGGTGAGCTTAGTTAGAGAAATAACTACATTTTGAACTGTCCTAAAAATGAGAACCTATGAGGGAAATGGAGAGCCTGTCCAGAGTACAGGCGGGGGGTGGTTGGGGAGAAGGGAGATTTGGGACAATGGTGATGGGAACGTTGCACTGGTGATGGGTGGTGTTCTATACATGACTGAAACCCAAACACAATTATGTATGTAATCAAGGTGTTAAAATAAAAAAACAAAAACAAACAAAAAAAACAAATCACACCACATTTTTGGCATGAGTATGAAACCATCTGGTCTCCTGGGCTGGTTGTCTTTGGATATTATCTTCAGAGGCACTGAATATTACTTGAAAATCTTTCTCTCACATAAAAGGAAAACTATAATGTAACTATATGTATTTTATATTTAAAGTTGATGTTTTTGTATTTTAAAAAGTAAACACAAATTTCTCTACATGTGAGAAATGCATTTTGTTTTGTTTTTACCAAACTGGTAAAAATGCAAGGCTCTAGCAGTTTGCAACTATATTACCTTTCCATAAAAACATACATTTATCAGCAATACTTGCAATATTTTTACTTTGCCTTATAAATAGGAAAGGTCATTTTCTCTCAACCGGTCCTTCCAAGTCCTTACTAGTTATGATAATGTAGTTAAATAACTATTAGGGTCAAAGAGATAATATTAGTATAGGAGAGGACAAGACATTTAATTTGCATGCAACCTAAATAGGTTTGACCCCCTATACTTTATGAAGTCTCCTGATCCCTGTTGGGAGTGATCTTTGAGCCTAGACAAAAACCTATTTAAGGGGTATGGCTCAAAAACAACACACACACACACACACACACACACACACACACACACACACAAAAATACACACACACACATACACACACAAAGTATAGACACTCAGAAACTAGTATCCTTGAAACTATGTGAAAAAGGATTCAGGTTACTGGTCACATGAATAAAAGAGGTAGAGATACAAAATATTAATAAATAGAAATTTTACTTTACAGAAATATTAATAAGCAAAAATTAATAAACAATAAAATTATACAAATTTAAGTCCTTGACAAAGAGTTGTTAAATACTCTTTTATTATCTCTAAAAAGTGTAAGCCTCTGATCACTACTTTTAAGACAAAAATAAAGGAAAGAAACCTAAGCTGTGCTACTTTTTTTTTATCAGAGTCACTTCAAAGCATCCTTAGTTATTAGAAATATAACACTTCTTTTTTGTTTTTTGGGCCACACCCGGTAACTCTCAGGGGTTACTCCTGGCTCTGTGCTCAGAAATTGCTCTTGGCAGGCATGGGGGACCATATGGGATGCAGGTATTTGAACCAACATTGGTCCTGGGTCGGCTGCTTGCAAGGCAAATGCCCTACCTCTGTGCTATCTCTCTAGCCCCAACACATTTATTTTTATCAGTGGTCTTTCATTAGTGAACAAGAAAATGAAACCCAGGAGCTGGAGTGGTAGCACAGTGGTAGGGAGTTTGCTTTGCACTCAACTGATCCAGGATGAATGCGGGTTCAATCCCTGGCATCCCATATGATCCCCTAAGCCAGGAGTAACTCCTGAGACCCACTGGGTCTCAAAAAACAAACAAACAAACAAACAAATAAAAATAAAACCCAAAGCTGTCTTAGAACAGTTTCTTTTCCCCAGGAATTCATGGATACAGCAATCTAACAGAATCAAACAGGTCCCAGCCTGAAGCCCTAGCTTTTACACATCTAGGTGTACATGAATAAGAGAACATTATTACCTTCCACCTTCAAACACCATCTTGGAAAGTGCATTTCCCCAGAACTGCTTGGCTGCCCTTAACAACATGTCATATTTTTACTCTCCATCTAATATGTACCTTCTAGAATATCACAGAGGCTCACTGGAGATACAGCTTACCCTGATAACTGTCCTCCTTTAAACCAGAAACTCACTGACCCTCACCACTTCTTTATGCCATTAAGACCCACTCTTCCTTATTTACCTCCTCTTGCAGAAATGTTTGGATCCCGGGAAAGCAGCAGTTGAGTGATTCACAAGTCTTTGCCTATAGGTCCCCTCCATCCTGTTTCTTTGTATTGATCAAAAATCTCACCCTCATCATCACTTCCTTGGGTGACTGTGTCCTTCTCTTTCCAGTCTTACGTCTCCTACTAGTCAAGATCCTGGATTCTTAGGGATCGATCATGATGCCAAGGGTAGACCTATGCACATCTTTGCCTGCAGATTGAATCCTTTCTCCAATTCACAATAACCACGTAGTCAAAAGCCCAAAACTCTTTGATTGGGCTAGAGAGATAGTACAGAAGATAGGGCACTTTCTTTGCAAGTGGCTGACTAGATTTAATTTTCTAACACCTTGTATGTTCCTCTGATCACTGTCAGAAGTGATACTTGAGTGCAGATCCAAGAGTAACCTCTGAGCACTGCTAGGTGTGTCCCAAACAAAATAAGAAAGATAATAAACAAAACCTAGGGGCCGGAGAGGTAGCATGGAGGTAAAGTGTTTGCCTTGCATGCAGAAGGTCTGTGGTTTGAGTCCCGGCATCCCATATGGTCCCTCGAGCCTGCCAGGAGCAATTTCTGAGCCTGGAGCGAGGAGTAACCCCTGAGTTCCTGGGTGTGACCCTCCTCCCAAAAACAACAACAACAACAAAAAGAAACAAAACCAAACAAAAACAAACCTCTTTGACATTTTTACTGATGTGTTATTTTCAACTCTATTCACAATAATCAATGAAACAAAACAAGTATTCCCAGAATACATGATAATAAAAAAACTGTCACACACAAACTTACACACACAACTGTTAGACACATAAACTTATACAGACATATGCATACAATATATGATGTTGTACTATTTGGTTATAAGAAAATACAAAATCATGTAATTTGCTGCTATGTATGGTACTGGATGTTATCATATCAACCATATGCAGAAAGATCTCTCTTACAGATGTGATATAAAGCAACATAGAAAGGGAATAAAATTTCACCAAAAGTAACAGAACTGTAGAACTAGTCAACAGAATTGAGCTCACTGTGAAAGGGAGACATGGGAGTGCAAACGATGTTAAGGAGGGACCCTAAGACAGTAAGTAGTAGAGGTAAGTGTGCTCTCTTGTAAAGGGTGTGAGATTGCAAATCATGGTAAAAAAATAAAATTTAAAAAATTAAGCACTTCTTTTAAAAGAATATTGCTACGACAGAATAGGCATGCAAAATTTTAGACATGAGTCTTGGCAATAAAAGAAACGAGAAAAAAATTAATACACTCATTGTTTGAAAATTTGATTTCCTATTTATCAGAATTATCTTTTCATGAGTCTGGACAAGAAATCCACAAAAATAGAGAATGTTTGTCATCTATGTAAGCAAATTAAGCATCTAGAATCTAGATCAAATTTTAGCAGGTTAGCAAAACAATGAAGAACAAATAAAATACAGTAAGGAAAAAATAAACCCAACAAATAGAAAGCATAAACAATAATGAAACTTAGTAAAGACCTATTTTAAAACATAAAGGTACTGTTTAATATCAAATTGCATTTAAATTTGTATTATTGAGTTACTGTCATTCACAAATACTGGTTCTATGCCCTCCTTCCCTGGGATTTGTAATCTCCTAGAAAGGCTCTGATACTAATGAGACAGTACAGTCAAAATGACAAGCTACTTTAGTCCCATAGAAATGTAATGTAGGCTATATTCATAATTAAATTCATTTTAATAGTCATATAAAACAGTTAAAAGGTGTTATTAATTTTTAATTTTAAGTATCAACCCAAGTTTTTCTAAAAGTTCCCCCAAAATATTGTCATTTGATAGGAGTTGATTAATGAGATATTTTGCTTTTTTTTCTTGATGCTGAGGTTCAACGTCAGGTTTTCCACCTGATAGATAAGACTTCATCAGTAAGTCACATCCTTGACACTGTACTACAATGTCAATTTATTTGTTATATTATTATTATTGGGGTTCACACTTGTGGTACTTCTAACAGTAGTTGAGGGACAATATAGGGTACCTGATATCAAGTCAGGTCAGCCTGGATAGCAAAGCAAGTGTCTTATCAACTATATTATCTCCAGCCCTCTCTATTACACATTTTTAATATTAAGTATTTCTTTTTCATTTGAAGCATATCATATGTATTTTGATTAGCTTTAAAGCATTATCATATGTGTATTGATTAGCTACAGGACATTTGCTCAAATGGCTGTTTATCTATATATATCATAATTACCAAAAAATAACTAAATAAGAGTGGCAGTGGTTATGCTGAAGGTCTTGGAAATTTCTCTTAAGATGCTCTAACATTTCAATGGTACCTACAAGGAAGGAGAAAGATAGTCAGGGAGGAAATCGGTAGTGTATAATTGACATAGAAATAGCTCATGCTGGGGCCCGGGAGATAGCATGGAGGTAAGGCGTTTGTCTTTCATGCAAAAAGGTCGTCAGTTCGAATCCCGGTGCCCCATATGGTCCCCCGTGCCTGCCATGAGCAATTTCTGAGCATGGAGTCAGGAGTAACCCCTGAGCACTGCCGGGTGTGATCCAAAAACTAAAAAAAAAAAAAAAGAGAGAGAGAGAGAAAATCTCATGCTATTGTTATTTTTGGTTTAGTATATTATTATATCATAGTATAATTTTATATCCCTGCTATTTATCAAAGTTAAAATATACAAAACGTTGTATTTTCTATATAGATTAAAATTTAGTCCAAAGACAAGAGGGGAAAAACAAAAGGCCATTTTAAATTCCTTGCAATTTCGTTTCTCTTTTCCAACTGCATTGAACCAGGTAGCAAACTGTATATTCACTAAGTCCTAGGTCAACACTGATTCCATCTTGACTAAGTGGATGATACAAGTTCAGTGCAGAAGCACCAAATTGGAGATTCCCATCACATACCCAGAGCAAATGGTCTGGGCTTCTCGTTGCAATGATTCATATACTCTTTATATAGAAACAAAGACAACCAACTTCCCATATCTAACTTTGTAGCATCACTTTCTAGCCTTAGAAAGAACCTTTACGTATCCAAAGCTGAGAAGTTATTTTTCAAATATGTCTTCTGTTTGTGGAAGAGTAGACCTGGCCTTGACAGGTCTGTAATCTGGTAAAAGGCAAGAGAGAGATCTGAGCTGCCTGTATAAGGGTTGAGCTATGATAATGGGGGATGTTCCTCAGAGAGCTATATATGTGAGGCAGAAACTAAGCAACTTATTTTAAAATATATTGAGTGTGGTATTTACATCCAAAGAAATCTAATGTTTCAATTTAATAAGATCCCAAAGGGTACAGGGGTGAAAAAGTAATCTATACTCTTACTTGCATTAAAGAAATTGAGACCAATTGATGTTTGGTGACTTGAGAAGGGGACTGAATTTCTTGTCGAAGCAACTATATCCAAGTTCATGCCCATCGCATTCAGAGGAATGCAGGAAAAGCCTTCATGTAGATTTACTTATCTTATCTAAATCCTCATTGAATCATGCCCTAATCTGAAAATTAGCTACTAATAAACTCGTCTGTTTGAACCTATCCTTCCTCTCCTCCTCCCAGCTGGCTTCTTTACCTTCTGCCCCCTTTTCTTACTTCTTCCAACCTTTCCTCCTAGTCCAGAGAAGAAACCCTCCCCGCCCTCCGAAGGCAGTGCTTGACAGTCTCTCTACTTTGGCACCCATATCAGCTCCCTGTGACCTACTTAGTTAATCCCTGCTTTCCCACAAAGGCAATTTTAGTGAACATCCCACAGACCTTCTCATAGAGAAGCTCTTGGTCGGTGTGAGCTGTCTGAAGAGCAGCAAGCAGGTGCTCAGGGTCTCAGCATCTGCTTTGGCATGTCATCCAAGAGACACCAGCAGTCAACCCAAGAAGAGAGAACCCGGACAGGGGACAGAGCTAACTGGCCTTTTCAGTTCCTGACAGGCACTACTTACTGGTGAGGAGTTCCTCGACTCAGACTTCTTATGTCCTTTTTCAAAAGGCACAGAGACAGTTTAGATGGAAACATTAAAAAAGAAAACAAGTGAGCATGCGGTGTGGGTTCTCTGGGAGGCTGCCATGGGGTTCGCCCCACTCTGTGGTCGGCCTCATAGTTACAGAGAAGCCCCGCGTGCCCTATGGCAGCTTTTGTTCCCTGGATGGGAAAGCAGAGAAGGCGTTGCCTGTTCAGGTGGAGAGGTCAGTCAATTTAGTGCAAACGTATCTGATACAGGGAGACTCTGCAGGTATTTGGAACTCAGGTGCAACCTGACCAGAAGTCTACTCCAGTCTATGTTTGGGAACAGGTAAGGACTCTAATCTTCAAAGGGGTCTTCATCAGGAGGCAGCCAGTACTTAAAAAAAGAAAGAACGGTATATTGTAACTGTCTGCTTCCATACCAGCATCCTACGTGGAAATAATGGGAGCAAATTTTATGGGGAGGAGGATTGCGTTTATTCCTGTCTTTGCTCTAAAGGATCACTCCAGGTGGAACTCAGGAGAACAGATGGTATTGGGAATATAACATTGGTTGATCTAGTATAAAGCAAGCACCCCACCTGCTGTACTATTGATCTGACTTCCCATTAAAAAATTGGGTAACACCTGCCAGTTCTACCTGGAAGTGTTCATTTTAGGGCTTTCTCCAGGCTCTGCCCTCAGGGATCACTTCTGGAGGTACTCAGGGGGCCCAAGGGTTATTGGTAACACTGGTTGGCCAACTGTGAAGCAAGAGCCTTACCTATGTACTATTATTGTTCTTTCACATTTTTTAAAAGTTTGAAATACAGCCAGAAGTGCACTTTCCCCTGGTTCTGTACTCACGTATCACTCCCTGGTGGGTTCCAGGGACCATATGGATTTTTGGCTCAAGCTCAGGGTTGGCCACGTATAAGGCAGATGTCCTACAAGATGCACTATGACTGCAGCTCTAATCTTTCACTTTTATTGAACCACTTACTGGTGGTTTTCTTGCCAACCTTCTAACAAATACTTTAATATATAGCCTTTTGGTCATCAGTACTATATCACCAGTATCAAAATGATGCTAACCGGGCAGGTGGAATATGAGTAAATGTTTTAGTTCACTCATGGAAATGGCATTTCATTCAAGGGTGAATGGAAGCGCTCATTAGTTTTGGTGAGAAAAATGATTTTCTGAACTATCACGCTCTCTTTGTGTAGGAAATAGAGAGGTTAAAAAGAGACACCAGCACAGTTTTCACAGCAGGGAAAAATACTTGGATTTCCTTCAAAGACTTAGAAAAATCATTGGATAGTGAGGATAAAAAAAGATATTAGATATCTGCATTGATTGGGGTTATAAGACCTACTTAAAAATTGTGTTGGGCCAAAAGTAAGTCCCTTGACAGAGGTATTGATTTTTTTCTCGATAGCATCCTGGCCAAATGATTCTAATGCAGTGTAGATGATGAGTCAAAAGCTATTAAATTTAATATAATATTAAATTATTTAATATATTTAATATTTTTATTTAATATATTATTTAATGATATATTTAATATAATATTAAATTAGGAACATAATATTGAATATTATTTTTACCTTTGCCTGATATAGTGACCATATATTTAAAATCTTTTTTACATCTTTATCAGTATCTTTACAATAATCCTCAAAGTATTGTAATGCTATAGTAACTATTATTTATTGTATACAGTGTGCCAAACTCAGGAATGATTACTTTTTTACCTGTGCAAGTTACAATGCTGACATTAATTCTGTCACACATTAATTCTATTTAACGTTGTGTGGGTTTTGAGGCAAAGTTCATAAATGTGTATTAAGAAATTTGGTTTCTCAATTCAAGTCTTAAATGACGAGCTTAATGAGCTGTGTCTCTGGGCCAACCACTTACTGTTTCGAGACCTCAGTTTTCTTTCCCTGGATATTTCTTATTCCTGTGACCCACCAGAGTGTATGATAAATTTACAAATGACCTGATCTATTTCTTAGTACACACAGAGAGGTAAATACATGTGTGTATGATAGCAGAGGAAACTAAAGCTGGTGGAGGATAAAGCAACTCAAGAACAGGGCTAGAAAATGCATGACTGAACCTAAACTCCAGTTTGTTTTATGTCAGATGTAATGGAAATTTCCATCATCTTGCTCATTTCCATAACATCTCAGATCCTGTCTATGTGTTAGAATTTCACATTTGTGGTATTTGGTGACTTGGGGAATAGTTTCTAATTTTTATAAACTTACAAATGATTAGTAGGGAGATCATTTGATTTTGGGAGTAAAGATTTAGAATGCTTTTGAGGGCTGAAATTTCCAATGTTTTGGTTTAAGACTGGGATCAGTCTTCTAAGCTCTTTAAGTCAAAATGTCTTTATTGTCATGTGGTTTATTGTAGTAAGATCTTCTGTGTACAATTGTGGAGACAATTCTATTTGAGACCTTAGTTTGGATTATAGAATTCTTAGAACTTAAAATCAGCTGCATGCAGAACAAATGCCTTATTCTCTGCTCTAACTCACCAACCTTAAAATATTCCTCTTAAAAACTGCACCCCCACAAAAAACATACAAATCTTTGTCGATGAGGAAACAGCAGATTGCCCTACCTCATTCATAGTGAGATGAAATCAAGAAGACACTCCATCCTTTGATCTGTGCAGAAGCCAAGATCACTAATTGCAGAAGATTGACCACAACAACTATGAGTGAGCAGAACTTCTGGAACCTTAAAGAAATGTTTTATCCTAGACTTTATCCTAAGACCTGTGTAAGAACCAAGATCTCCAATTGCAGAGACTGACTTTGACAACCACAACAGAGCAGGACATTTCCTGGCACCATAAAGACCTTGGGGTTCAACAGTGAACATGTCCAGAGCCTGTAGTTGGTCTTTTGACTAACAGTATGCTCTAACAGTGGAGTCAGCCTGTATTAGGCCAAGGGAATTTCCATTGTAATTCCCCCAATGCATACTGCATACTGTTCCTATGCAAAAAAAAAAAAAAGGCAACAATAACAACAACATCAACAACAAAATCCTTGCCACACCAGCTTCCCCCTTTTTTTCTTTTATTTTCTTTCTTTTAAATTTACATTTATAGTTTCTAAACAGGGGCTTCTACCCACTTTGTTTTGTTTTGTTTTGTTATCGGTTTTTGGGCCACACCTGCTGATACTCAAGGGTCTGGCTATGCACTCAGAAATCACTCCTGGTTTGGAGAATCATATGGAATGCTGGGGGATCTAACCATGGTTTTTCCTAGATCAGCCATGTGCAAGGCAAACACCACTGTGCCACCGCTCTGGACCCACATTATTTTAAATTTACTTTTCGTTCTTATTTTGTTTTTGTTTTTTACAGAACCATAGAACATTAATCATCTTGTTCTGGATCATATTTCTATGTCTTTCTACAAATTGAAAAAGAAATGTGGATGGTACCAGGACAAAGCAGTCTTGTGAACATTGAGTAGAAATAAAAAATGTCAGGCCTAAATAACCAACCCAAAGTCAATGACAATATGATCAAGATACCCAAAGTACAACAAGCTATACACAGAAAAGATCTGTTACACTAGCAGTCCAGAGGTCTAAGGGTGGACTTATGGGTGCATGCTGGGAACAGTGGCTGAGGTAGGTTAACACTGGTGATGGGAATTCACTGTCACTGTGTACCTTAAATATAACTGTTAAAGGCTTGTAATTCAAATAAATAAATAAATAAATAAATAAATAAATAAATAAATAAAAATATTCTTCTTATGACACAGAATGGGATAATCTCTTTGATCATAGAGTTTGTTTGTGGGAATATGATTGGACACTCACTTCAGCCTGGGTAAGGCAGCAACTTGGGTGAGTGGTTAAATAAATTAATCAAAGAAACACAAGAACCACACAGTTCTATGGGAGGAAGACTTGCTTTCATCTAAATACTCTATTCAGGCTAACTGAAAGCCCTTGCTTTGGAACACTTTCTCTGTGACATAGCTGCTAGGCTACCAGCATAAGACTTGGAACTTGGTTATGTTACATTAAATAATGACAGTGATATCCAACGGAAGTGAAACACTCCAATCACTTTACTTAATGGCATTAGAGAAATCCCCAAATTTTCTTAAGTTTCTTTGAGCTTGTGTAGTATTTACAATTGGTGGCTATTCTTCTAAATTATTGATGTGGTGTTTCTAGAACACTTTATAATGTCTATGGATGGTCAGTGATTGAGTGGGGGTAATTCCCTTGATCTTCTTTTTTTTTTTTTTTGGTTTTTGGTTTTTGGGTCACACCCAGCAGTGCTCAGGGGTTACTTCTGGCTCCATGCTCAGAAATTGCTCCTGGCAGGCAGGGGGACCATATGGGGCACCGGGATTCAAACCGATGACCTTTTGCATGAAAGGCAAACGCCTTACCTCCATGCTATCTCTCCCTTGATCTTCTTAAGCACAGATATTCCTTTTGTCTTTCTGTATCCAGAACTGTACATTTAATAACAAAAATATAAGGAAAAAGGAAAGAGAAACAATAGCAAAAGCCAGATGTAACCTAAATCACTGTGCTCTTTTTTTAAAATTTCCTTTGGAATTTCTCAAAATCAAAAATATAATCACTCCTGGAAAGGAATTTGGAATCAGTCTATATCTTTCATAAGCTATTTAAGTACTCTTAAAAAATTCTAAGAACTTTATTTTTCTTCTTCTGGAAAATAATTGAATATATATATAACCCTTTTAAGACACTCATTTTTCTCACATCTAAGAGAAAGTTATGGACAAAGATAGTAAGTAAATATTTTCTTTTCCTCTCTAGTTCTTTTACTTTCTATCCCTCTTTTTATCTTTATTGCTTTTTAATCTTTAATCTCTCTCTTCCTCTCTTCTTCCTCCCCACCTTCACTTGCCTTCTTTCTTTCTTTCTTTCTTCCCCTTTCCTTCCTCCTTCCCTCCCTTTAATACTCTTCCTTTCCAGAGAAAAAAATTAGAAGCTGTATTTCTTTATTATTAGGGTATGTTAATTTTTAATGGATTGACTTTTTAAATTTTTATTTAAACACCGTGGTTACACGGTTGCTCATATTACCAAATTTTTCCACAGATAACGTTGTTCATGATTGAATTAGTCATATAATATACAACCTTCACCAATGCACACTTCCACAGATGTTCACCACCACTCATGTCTCCAGTTTCCCTCTCACCCTCCCTAATGCCCTCTTCCCTCCCACACATCTTTCCTCCACATGCTTCTGGGAAGCACGGCACTATTCTTTTTTATCTTTATTCTTCTCTCTCTCTCTTTGTCTGTCTCCTCTTTAGACACTGTGATTTGTACTACTGTTAATGGGTGCCATGTATGCCACTTTGTTCCCTAGAAGCTGTGTTTCTAAAGAATTTCTCAGCAGCATATGACAATACACTTGATATATGCAGAATTATCCTTGAATTCAATGGACAAGTATAAAGAGAAAATGGAGAGTGGTAGACGTAGTCCGGCCATGAGGATCATTTTCAGAATTCACCAAATGCATCAGTTAATACATTCTTGGAATTTATCTACCAGGGTACCAGGTAGACCACATTGAGAAGATGACACAAAAAAGTAAAATTTCCTTCTTTTCTCATTATATTATCAAATATAACAGATTTGACAATCCATATACATGCAAAATGCATGTTTTAGTTTATTCATAACTTATTATAAGGATCAATAAATGAAACTTTGTCATCTACTTACTTCAGAAACTTTCTTTATGGAAAATGGTACAACACTGGTTCTCCCTCCAAAAGAAAGAACTTTAGGGGGAGTGATAGCACAGTGCTAGGATATTTGTCTTGCATACAGATGACCTAGGATGAACCTGGATTTGGTCCCTGGCATCCCATATTTTCCCCAAGATCCTTGGCATGGCATATAGTCTCCTGAGCCTGCCAGGAGTGACTTCTGAGAGCAGAGCCAGGAGTAACTCCTGAGCACCACCAGGTGTGGCCCAAATACTAAAAAAAAAAAAAAAAACTGAACTAAACTTTAATGACTTTTATTAAAAAATGTATCCATTTTTTTCATGTTTTGGCTATTCAAATGCACATTTCCAAAATAAATAATTATTTAATCTTTCTTGTTTCCTTAAAAACTTGGTGTCTTGGCTGGAGATATAGTACTTGAGGCAGGGTATCTTTCTTGCAAGAAATCTATCTAGGTTCAATCTCCACGATCTCCTGTGGTTCCAGATCATGCTGGAATGAAATCTAAGTGAGTTCAAAAGCAAGAGTCAGCTTGCTCACTGAGCACAACTGAGTGTGGTTTAAAAACCACTGGAGTAGGGATGTCAGTATTATTTTACTCTAAAAGTTCTCCCTCCAACTCTTCTATTTACAATTAGTTAATCCATATTTTTAAGACTTGGCACATTTTCTCCCTAATGTTTCCCACAGTCTGTCCTGATGATTATACACTTATGGTACAGTCTAGCATGTTTTGTTTTTAAAAGTCTCTGCAAATTAATTTATATATCCAAAGAATGGATGACACTGTGGTCTATCCTTTGAAACCATTGCATTGACTAATATCTGGGTAAATGATTGTAAAGTATAATATATTACTTTGCAGTGAAATTATGTTGCTTTGAAAAGAGAGGTGTTTTCTGTGTTCTTTATAATTCATGTGCTATTAAAACAACAAAAATAACTCTTTAATAACTCATTCCTGTTTTTCTTTCATGATTACTAGGCTTTCAAGGAAAAAAAACAGAAACATAAATACTCATAGATTTTATTTTTATGTAGTAAGGACAGCCCAAATATAAACAAACAAATGAATGAATGGATTAAAACAAAACGGGGACATAAAAATTGAGAAGAGTATTAGGAAGGTATTCCCATCTTAAATGATTGTTATGAAAATTTTTCTTTATCTTATTGTTTGTTTTGTTTTGCAGGTCAAGGATCAAACCAAGTTTTCTACATCCATGAGTATGCCATTATCACTAAGATTTTATCCTCACCCCGGAAAGCTTTTTCAATCAGGTGACTTTGATGTAAAGACAGACCTCTTCCAGTAGAGGAGTGAGCCAGGCTGAACTGATGGGAACAGCATGAAAATAAGGGCAAAACCCAAATGAGATTGTTTTTGAAATATTGAGGAATGGCAAAAGAGAGAAATGAGTAAATATAAAGAGAATAGGAAGAAATGAATCAGAAAACTTCCAACTGTAAGATAAAACTTTAGTTATCTATTCACATCACAGAGCTTCCTGTGGAATTTCTCATGTCTGAAGACTAGTTCCATGCACAGATCTTAATGATTGCACATTGGAATAAAAAAAAAGTGATTTGGCTCAAGATGTATGTGTCTAGAAATGAAAGGAGTTTGACGACAGACACTGATTTAGTCATCATTGCATATGCATATTTTCAACTTACATAGAATTAACTATAATTCAAGGCAACATGTAATTGGTGTCACATCATTAAATTAGTTCTTTTAGAACTTCTAGAAGTTTTTTTTTCTCTGATTGAGACAAATGTTAAATACAAAAGGAGATGGCATTGGATCTGAAATTTGATAAGGGATAGGATTTTGAAATTGGAGTCAAGGAAGGGAATACTGAATGTTTCAGATACAGAAGATAGAGAACATTTCAAAAATGAACACTGGATCCATTTAACTGGCTTTTTTAAGAAGAGATAAATGGAAAATTAAGTAGAGGTTGAACTATGGGTAAATTTTATGCTACTATAAAGACATCTGTAATTCACATAGGAGATTCCTAAGAAAGATATTTGAAATAAAGACATACATGGATTAAAATGAAAGTGCATAGTATTAAGAAAAGAGAGTGTTTTAAGGGGCAATTTATAGAACAACATTTAACCCGAGAAACCAATCAATATCTGAAGATTTAAGGGCCTCATAATGTTAGAGGGCATAATAATAGCTCAAATGATTGAGCACAAGCTATGCATGTGGGAAACCAAGGTTTGAACTATGGCAATGCATGGTTTCCTGAGTACTCCTACATGTATCCCCCAGAAGGTAGATTATTTTTATATAGTTTAATATAATATAGGTTTAATTTTATATTATTTGGGGCTTAACCAATATAAAAATGAGCTGAAGTGAAGATAGAACAGTGAGCTAGTGTGTGTGCCAAGCCCTAATGCAATCAATCACCTATGGTACCTGTGGTCCCCAGAGATCTGAAATAGCTTCCAAGTATGCCTTCCACCCAAAATAAAGAGGGGAAAAAACCCAAACCTGTGCTTATTATATAACACCAAAGTGACATTAAATTTCAACAGCAAGTTAAGTTCTAGAGGTATATGAAGGGTGAACATGTACTATAACACCAGATGCCCAAATTTTTCTCAATAACATATTTTAATCTTGCTCTAATTTTCTAAATCTGTCCTAATAGGAACTGTGTTTTCATTTTTATTTTTAGAACAAAAGCTGGTGATACTTAGGGCTTATTCATTGCTCTATATTGAGAAACTACTCCTTGAATCCTTGTAAGTCTTTATTCAATGTTAGAATTTAAACCAGGATTAGCTCCGTAAGAGGCAATAATACCCTCACTATACCCATAGCACTACAATCCAAAAATTTAATACTTTATTAATATTATAAAACTATAATAGAAGTTATTTTTTTCTGAAATCTGTTAATGAACTATGATAATGTGCATTCTGTTATGTAATGCTATGCAATTTAAATTGTATTTTTGTCATGTTTTTTATTAAATATACAGAAAAGATTTTATGGGACTTCTTTTTCAAGTCACACAACATTCTTGACTCTTAATTGTACATTTTATCTGCTATGAGAGAAAATATTTGGAGTTAAAAGAACACAGGACTGGTGTGTTAGATAGTAATTTTCCTTCTATCCTTTCTGTGATATTGAGAACATATCTGGAGTTATACTTTCTTCATTTGGTAAAATGGAATATTGAAGTTAGTGACATAGTATTTCTATATTAAAGATTACATTGTATAATATAGGAAAACATAGACCAGCAGAGTAAGCATTCACTAAGCCTGTTTTTGTTATGTAAATAATATTTTATTGTCTCACCCTATATCAGAAGAAGAACATTTCATATTAGTTTTCTAGCCATTGTCATATATATTAAGATAACGATGGGAAGCAACTTTCAAAGCATTGCCCTAAGTGCCCCAAAATCTAGAACTCACTTGCTAAGTATAAAAATTAACTTTAATAATGATTTTCGATTAAGTCACCAATCAAGTTCAACCACTGAGAAACTCATCAGTGGTTTGCCTGAGGACTGTTAAGAGAAAGGTCAATAGACTTCTGGGAAGTTCCGGTTCTGCCTTTCACAAATGATGCAACTCTTGTACTTCCCAAATTCCAGCAGCCACCTCCAGTCTGTGCTATAAAATGAACCATTCATTCGCTAGATAGAAGGAAATGGATGAAAGATTTATTACAGTTCCTTTTATGTCTACCTTTCTGGAAGTTATACTTGTAGACAAAGTTTAGGAATATTGAAAAAAACTAGCAAAAGTAGATACATTTCAAAACTATTTCTTCAAAGAATTCAAATACTCATTCACATACTTTAAATTGCATGCTCTTTTATTGATCTCATTTATTATTGGAGGAAGTTGAAATCCTTTCCTTTTTCTGTATCTGTGTTAGTTAGCACTGATTGTAGAAATTATGTTACATAGATTTATGATCTCTTTGGTTTTTAACTTAGATAATGCAGGTTGAAATGAGAACAGATAACATTTGTCATATTTTTTCTTGTATATATTCCTGATTTGGAAGAGCAATGATCAGTCAAGCAAACAGAAAAGCATGTCTTCTATCTGTTAGAAACTAAGATAGTCACTAGGTAGTTCATATACCGGTCTTTTAAAAATAGAATAAGCATACATGAATTCTAACACCACTAATAAATAATACCAAATTGAGAGTTCATCCCAAACATTATCTAAGTAACAGTAGGAGGGAACCAATTTTATACTTCTGTCTCTGATATCACAAAGATTTATGTGCTGTAGGTAATTGAGTCCTTCCTGCATATATTCTCTCCTTAGACATTCATTTAAACCAAGAATTTGGCAAATGTCATCTCTTCCTAACATTAGGAAACTCTACATCACTAGAGGGTTTCTTTCTTTGGAATTATTTCTATAAAATGCTGAACTTTCAACTGAAGTTATAATGAGTCATTAACCTGAGCTAAAGAGGAGGCAAGGATCTTTGCTACCCCTTGAGCTCCAGTACTCACATACAAATATCCTATACTTTTCCCAGTCTTCCATGTTCTAATCCTGGCTCCTCAAATCTCCCAATGCAATGGTTTTCCACTGTTGGGCCACAGAATTTTTCTGCACCACCCTGACAGCAGCATTTAACTGCTGTCCTGTATTTAACTGCTGCAATACATGTATAAAGTTGAAAACACTGTCCTGAGTATTTTATCCCATTGTAACTCACTTATATTTTTAGAGGGCTTTTCTTTGTTCTAAGATAAACTCTATCTCAATGTCATTTGGGGAAAGTGTAAAATTCATTTGTAGTTTATAACAGACCTATATTCAGCAAGTCAAATTTATTTTCCATAGCATTAGTCTCACATATTTGATGGAGATTGACTTGGACTTCCTGTACTTGTTTTTGTTTGTTGTTATTGCCATCCATTTTTTTTTTTTCATGGAGAAGGGGTCAGTGTTCAAAGCTTATTCCTGGATCTGTGCTGAGGGGTAATTCGCGATGATGCTCAGAAGTCCATATATGGTGCCTCTATTTGACTTTTGTAAATTTTAAGAAGTTTCAAGAATGATCAAAAAAGGGACAGAGCAATTTCACAGCGGGGAGGGAATTTACCTCGCAAGTGGCCCTGGACTGACTGAGGTTTTATTCCAGGCATCCCATATCAGCCTGCCAAGATCAAATTCTGAGTGAGGAGCCAGGAGTAACCACTGAGTGCTGCTGGGTGTGGACCCAAAACAAATAAGAATGATTCAAGAGAGCCTCCTGGAGGGAAGGAAGATGTCAGATTGATGACTGAGATTGAGATTCATCCTAGAGTGGGCTAGACACAAACATGAGTAAGTCATCTCTTATAAATTGAATGGCTGGGGGCCCGGGAGATAGCATGGAGGTAAGGCGCTTGCCTTTCATGCAAAAGGTCATCGGTTCGAATCCCGGTGCCCCATATGGTCCCCTGTGCCTGCCAGGAGCAATTTCTGAACATGGAGCCAGGAGTAACCCCTGAGCACTGCCGGGTGTGAACCCCTTCCCCCCAAAAAAATTGAATGGCTCATTGGGTGATGTCTGTATTTATTTGCTATTGACTACCCTTTGCATATGGGACAATTAAGAACTTTAGATTCTGGTTCAAGGTTTTTTGTTGCTGTTGTTGTTTTTTGTTTTAGAAGAACTAAATGAAATTTGTGTGATATTTTAGGGAGACAATATTATGAAATAGAGAAAAATAGCTAGAAGACAACATTGATTTGGTCATAATTCACTAGACACCCAGAAAGGAAAGGGCATCTAGCAGCAGACAAACTGCAGAAGGCAATTAATGTGAGACTTTCTATAAAGTGCTTTTTCTTTCTTCCTAGCATTTTTGCCTGTGACTCATCTTTCTATATACTTAGTATTCATTTTCAAATGGAAATTTTGTGAAACAGTGTAAGATTAAGAGCTAAAAATCTCTTTGTCCTGTTGGTCATTTAAAACTTCTAATTATCTTCTATAAAAGAGTTTAAAGCATGGATATTCATCTGCACATGCACATATGTACATGCACACATCAGAGCAATGTATATATTAATAAATTGTCTATAATTCAGTCTCATAGGAGGCTACGTTCACATACAAGAACATTGTATTTACTTTAACTGAACATATCATTCACATTTTGTTTTTTTTTTTAAATATGCCCATAATCAGATGGCATACAAAAAAGCTTAAACTGATGAATATGATTTCTATCTAAGTGTAGAGCAGACATCTTTGGAAAGATAAATTCTGAATCACATATTGCCTGCTAGTGGGTCCATAGCTAGCCCACTGTATTGCAAGGTGATTCCATTGATTTGACCTCATAAGTTTATCAATATTTTCCTCTCTTATTGCATCACATTTTTTCAATTTCCAATCTAAGCTTAATTTATAGTAAGTGTCCTATATACAAGTGTGTGTAAATCTGGGTTATGCAAATTGGTATATATTGTTTATGTTTTCTTATTCTTACAGTTGGTTTGTGGGAATAGGGAACATTTCATATATCATTTGCTTTAAGAAAGTAGGGTGCTCTTTGGAAGAAATGCTCTGTTGCTACAGAGATGGTGTCAGGATAGCTGAGGGCAGGCAGAAGGAAAGTGAGTTAGAGGGCTTCTCAGATTCACTCAATCGAATCCTTGGTTCTAGTCCACCCTAAGCACTGTATTCTCCAATGGAAAAGGCAAAATGAGACTTGTTCTTTACTATTTGTGTACTCTCCTCTGAGAATCAGGGAGCACAAAGGATCTGGGCTGCTGCAGGTGACTGAAAAGGAGAGCTGATTTTTAAGCATTTTACTTTAAAATGTACATTTCCTTCTGTTTATATGTGCATATATCTTCCCAATGATGTGGCAGCTTAAATGTTTTATTTACTTTTGAAAGCTCTACAATTGGCTTTTAAGTTGTGGTTACAGCTCCTGTCCTTTTCCAGATGTGATCCAATTGTACACAAACACATAAACAATTAAAATAGCGAGATGAGGTGGGAGAGGGGCCAATAAAAATGGTCAGACTCAATTAAACCAGTGAAATAAAAAAATTAAACCATGCAATGGTGTACACAATAAGCCATATTTTATTATTTTCTCCTTACAACATTGTAAAAAATACATAAGCCCTTGATGTATGAACGTTTCCTTGAGAAAGGTGCTCTATGGCTCAGAGGCGGATTGGCAGCATGTGATGTGGGCAGCTGTAAGGTAACAACATGTTTTCCCATAAAAAGCAGAGGAAATAGGCACATAAATTCCATATAAACTGTCAGTGTGTCAGCTATGCTAACACTAGGGAAGCCAGCGCCCTGGAGCTACGCTAACTTATGCACCTTCATTTTTCAAACACACACTTCTTGAATTCACAAAACCAAGCTACATTCAGGCAACTCCCCCCTCCCCCGCCTCCTTCTCCCATCTGCAGTTTCCCCCTCCCCTATCTCTTCACATATGTATTGCATTAAGAAACCAAAGGCTGAGGACAAATATTGGGGGGATGTGTATCAAGACGGTTTTTTCCATGTGATTGTCATCTTGGTCTGGCATACACCTTCCTTGGTCCTTTAGGTTAACAGTAAACACTTGCCTCACGCCCCATTGAACTGAATTGAAAGAGCATCATGCTCTGTCTTTGGTTGCAAAGTTCAGAAGCAATAGTTGAAGTATTTTTCCTTTGCCTTCACCTCCTTACCTTGTTTTCTTCTCTTTGTCTTTGTCTGATGCCTTTTTGTTTACTCATTTGGGGATTCAGTAGAATGCCTGTCTCAAATACAGGCAAGGAATTGGGCAGGACGAAGTTGGGAGGCATTAGTGGTGGGAATGTTGCACTGGTTAAGGGGCAGTGTCCTTTTTATAACTAAAACTCAACTACAGACATGTTTGTAATCATGGGGCTTAAATAAAGATATTTAAAAAAAATTCCTCCAGTTAAAAAATAATCTTCTAGCTAAAAATAGCTCCGAAACAAAGTCTTGCCTCTGGGACAGCCCATATTTTTCTGGTAAGGGTGTGAGTGTGTATGCTTGTCTTTCATCATATTCTTTTTGTTTTCAATATAGAGGTTAAGTTCAATTTTAATTTTAATTTTTAGACTTTTCTATTTGAATATTGTGTACATGTTGCAAAAATCTAACCGTGCCAAATACAAAATTCCTCTTATGTCGTGATAGCAGATTATGGATTTAATTCAATCTTTTGGATTCCCATGTTTCTTTGGGCACAAGCTTCTTAAGATACCTCTGCTTAAATTGGTCAGGTCATATGCATTTACCATGCCTATTTCCTACACCTTCATAAAGCTGTTGTGATTACCAAGTGAAATCCAATATTAAGAAGTTCCCTGAGAGTGAGGTGTGGGGAATTATTTGCTTTTTTGATATATTTTAAAAACAGGATTTTGAAGGCATGGAGATATAGAATTATATCTAAATGTATTTGTCCTTTTCTCCTTCAAAGGAGTTCAAGGGTCCTACAATTTAAAATTTTTTCAACAGGATCTGTCTCTCATTTAGATTTTGACAGTTAAAATGATGTAAAGCAAGCAAATAAACAAGGCTATGAATAAAATCACATCAAAACAAAAGGATGATATAAATGAAATGAAATGACCTCACAGTCATGAGGTTTGATATTTTAGCATATCAATTATGCAGTGGCTTTTAAATGTCATCTACATTGATATCTAAATAGCAGTATAAGTAATGTTCTCTGTGCACTCTTAGTCCATATCCATTCCTACAGTGGTTTGTTCATGAAGAAAATACTGCAATTTCTTTTTCTCGGACTGCTGTGAGATTCTAAGAAAACGTGACCAAAATTACCAACAAAATCATGTAGATATGATAAGACACACTCACTTATTTATTATTTTACTGCATTTTAAAATCATGATTAATATTTGTTTCATTATCATGCATTCTAAGAAACTGAGACCGAGACATGATTTGGGGCTTTTTTAAATAGATATTTAGAAGGAACTGCACCAAAATTTTAACCTTGACTTCAAACTATGGAAAATTATATCTCTAAGTCACTTTCAATGAATAGCCAAGGTCCTTTACAGAACAGTCTGGTTGTTTACTCATAATTCTAAAGCAGATTAATGGGGAGATAGTGTTTATCATTATGGTTCAGGTTTAAAGAGATACTAATCTTGATGGCTAAAGAAAAATAAAGCTGGTTGAAGATGATTAGTGAATCCTGGAGATTTGCCTTCTTTTCTCAGCATTGTTCAACTTTTCATTTCAATCTGCTTGTGAAGCTGGGAAACCAACTTTTTACTAAGTCAGTTTTGCATATGGGGCTCTCATGTTCCCAGCAGGCAAATCTTGCACTGCTGTCGGACTAAAATGGTTTAAGTTTAATTATCTAGATACATTGCTCTCTGCAGCAACCTCACTATTGTTCCCACTGTAATCTACCACATTATTAATGCCAGATTTTTCCTATTAGCTTTTAAACTGTTCTCTTACACTAAGTAGTTTGCAACCAAATTGTTACCAATAAAATTTCCCAAATGCCTAAAGGTTATTTTAAACACAGTATGAGAAAGGCTGATTTCATTTCACCATTTATTTTGTTGAGTCATTATTACTATGCATTGTGTGAGCTTATTATATGCATTTTTTAATGCTGTTGCAATGGTAGTATATTTTTAATGATATATTTCAATTTGACTAGCCTTAAAATATTCATTAAACCCAGGGTTTAACAAGGGCTATGCAAACTTCACCTATTGTTTCTCCATATGTCAAATATTGTTGAGCAATAACTTTGGGTACATAATAATTTGAAAACATTGACTTCTATTTTTTAGAGCTATAATGTGTACTAAAGAATGCTATGAAAGGACATTTCCTTGCAATAAGTATTCTCTGCAGCATATTCTTTAGCACTAAGAAACCCAGAGAGCTCATACAGAGAATAACCTTTTATTAAATAAATGTTCATAAAATTAGATGCATATTCAAAATATTAAATAGGGGGTGGAGCAATGGTACCACAGGTAGGGCATTTGCTTTGCATGCAGCAGAACTACATTTGATCCCTGCTGCCCCATATGGTTCCCCCAAGCCCTCCAGGAGTGATTACAGAGTGCAGTGCCAGGAGTAACACTTGAGTACCACCTGGTATGACCCCAAAACAATATATATATAGTTAATTCAATACTTACCACAAAAATTAAGTAATATTCTTACTAATACTGATTCTTATGGATTATTAATCCAATCTGTAACCATAACACTTCTAAATAAAATCTCAGGTTTTTTTAATTAAACAGAATTGAGTTGATGTGAATAAACATGGGGACAAAAGGAGCAAATATAGTCACAAAGATCTAATTGGAACTGGGGTAAGAAATTACATGATTGTGTGTTTGTCATCTAGGTAAATGCACTGTTACACATAAATTCACTTTCCTACTAGATAAGTAATAAAGAAATGATACTTAACCTAGAATAGCTGAAACACTGTTAGGTCATAGAGCAAGATCTTTTGTTTAAATGTTTTGGGAAATAGACTAGTTTGATGTTCTGTATCTATGGCCTAATTCCAATGACAATATAGTACACTGGTTGGCATTATGATTACCACATGATCCAGTGCACAGATCGGTCACTTATCCACTTATCCATTAACACTTTCAACCATTTATTCAACTTAAAAACATTTGAAGAACCTGTGTTATATGCTTTGTGGAAAATATCGTACTATTTAATCACACTAGTAAACTAGAAAAATGGAAGCTATCCACAAAGTACATAATTTTCTTTTGGGGGGGACCACACCCAGTGGCGCTCAGGGACCACTCCTGGCTATGCACTCAGAAGTGGTTCTTGGCTTAGGGGGTGCCAGGGATTGAACTCAGGTCCATCTTGGGTCAGTCGCATGCAAGATAAATGCGCTATCGCTCTGGTCCCCAAAGTACATATTTTTTTCAAGAGACTATTACACGTAATAGTTAGATAATCAGGTGTAGCCACAACAAGATTGTGAGAACTTTTCCAATCACAAATGGGAGATTTGGGACATTGGGGATGGGAATGTTGCATTGTTGAAGGGGGGTGTTCGTTACATGACTGAAACCCAATCATAGTTATGCTTGTAATCAAGGTGTTTAAATAAAGATATTAAAAAAAGATCATGCTTATAAGCAGATCTTTAAAAATTTAGATTTCTTTTTTGTTTGTTTGGTTTTTGCGCCACAACCTGTGACACTCAGGGATTCCTCCTGGCTATGCGCTCAGAAATCGCTTCTGGCTTGGGATACTACAATATGGAATGCAGGGGGCTCCAACCACAGTCTGTGTTAAGTTAGCGTGTGCAAGGCAAACACCCTACTGTGTGTGCCATGGCTCCGGCCCCAGCGTTTGAATTTCTTAGTATTTGATGCTTAAACTTTAATATGATTTAAGAAAGCCACAAACTAACTCAGGTCTACCAATCAGAATGATATGGAAAAGAGATGGAGAATAGAGAAAGAAACAGTTTCCCCTGGTTATTCTGGTAGAACTTTATAAGAAATACTGTTACATTTAGAGGGACAAAAGGGACCAAGGTAGATTTATAAATTCCACCTGCACTATGGAACGTTCTTGACAATATTTCCAAAGGATATGAAATGGGAGTGAGTTGTGAGAATGCTAAAAATGGGTATTACTTGATTAGGAGTTGGTACAGTGACAGGTGTTGGGGATGAGACCATGGCATGCGGACATTTAGACAGTAATGCAATAATTGTAGTTTCTCCAAGGAAATTTAATAGAAATCATCAAACTCCACCTTTTAAATGAATTTGCTGGACTATTCCTTTCTCCTGAAAATTGCATGCAAATTATGGTGGTTTGGGTCTGTATTTGAGGGAATGTCCTTTGAAAAAAATGTATTGAAAGACGAAGACTAGAAAGTTAACAATACTTCAACAAATCACTTCACAGTCTGTATCTTCATCTTGTCAGAAATAGCTTTTGTGTCTGTTTAGAGAGTTTGTATTCTGACAGGTAAGAAGGACATAGTAGAGTGTCCCTTTTGACTCTCATGGTTTTAATTTTAGCTCTAATAAGATCTAATAAGATCATAATAATATGATTTGGATGAATATCATTAATTTCTTAGTCTTTAGAATAGAAGCACTGCAGTAATTTTCAATTCATGCAATTGCTGAAACTCTGAAATTAAAACAACTTTTCTAAAGTATTTGAAAAAAGTAAATGGTAAAAATCATGAAGCCTTTCTACTTTCTGTAAACAATAAGCATAACTATGTAAAAATTTAGTTTACTGAATAAAAATTTAGCTTACTGAATAAAAATTTAGTTACTTATCCTCTTTGCTTTAATATACTTTTGCCAGCATATAAAAATACAGTGAAACTTCTAGTTAGTTGACTGACAGGTAATAGAGACATGTAATCCAACCTTGAAAGTGGTTGTATTTTGATGATAATTGGAAAGACATCCTCTGGCAGAGTCTTACCATCAGTTTGTAAATCATTAAAGAATAAAATAGGAAAAGATATTTGATGGAATTTTATGGCATTATCATATAGATTACAACATAAAGAAGAGACTTAATCGGAAGCATTTCAGGATTTACATAATGAATTAAAATAAAAAGTCAGCTTTAGGTCTGAATATTTTAACCAACATCCATCCCTTTGCCAAATCAATGATCTTACTTTCATGGAAGAAAGTATCTTTTAAATAACATTAATAGTGGAAGAACATTTGAAATTTAGAAATAAAAGAAACTGTGCTCAGGACTTAACTCCTGTCTCTGTGATTGAGGTTTTCTCCTCAAGATTTTCAGGCAACTTTATGTTTTTAATTCATTTTTTACTATATTTCCTTATTTTTCTTTTTTCCTCACTCTTAACTTTTTCTCTCCCTTCCTCTCTTTCCTAAGCTATCCATAAGCTAATTATTTATCTTAATCAATCAGTCCTAAAGAGCCTAGACCCATCCTATTAGGGTCAGTCCTCTAACAATACCTTCAGAATAGATCTTTAGGTCTTTAGGTGGGCATGAGTACGTAGAGAGAGGAATCCTCTATGAAAGCCAAACCTACATTGTAAACAATCCACACATCAAAAATAACTGATCCAATCTCTGTTGGCAGGGTTGTGGTAAAAAAAGAACTCTTATCCCCTGCTGGTGGGAATGCTGCGTGGTCCAACCGTTATAAAAAAAAAAAAAAAGTATGGAGAGTGCTTAGTGAACTCAGAATTGAGCTGCCATATAACCCAGCAATCGCACTGCTGGGTTTCTTTCCCCAAAATGGAAGGATTTTCATTCCAAAGTATTTATGCACTCCACTATTTACTGCAGCTATCAGCACAATTGTCCAGATTTGGAACTAATCTCGATGCCCAACAACAGATGAGTGAATCATGAAAATGTGGTATATATAATACAATAAAATTATACACAGAAGTTAGAAATGATAAAATCATGAATTGTGCAACAACATGGAGATATCTACAAAATATTATGTTAGAATAAGCCAGAAGATGGATAAATACAGAATGATAGCACTTTTCTGAGGTACTTAGAATATACACCATATATACATATAATACTCCAAGAACAAATAAAATAGTCTTAGGGTAGAAACATCAAGCACTATAGTTATCAACATTTTCTGGGGAGGAGTATTCAAAACAAATGGAAGAGGAACAACACAAAGCCTTGACTATCCATTATACCATAAAGAAACCAGTAACAATGAAAACAATGGCTTAGTGAAGAGATATATAATCAGCTTTTTTCTACAAAAGCCTATAATAATGTCTTAGGGAGCTTATACACAGATACAGGTGAAGAATTTGATTGGAAGCCAGAGACTCCAGCAGCAGCATTCCTAATAATATGTTTTAGTGCCTCAATCTTACTACGTATAAATAACCTCTCAGCTTCTCTGTCCACAGGAATTCTTGGATACAAGGGTGGACACCCTAATTTGACACCTCAGTGCTCAGTTATACTAATACTATATTCAGTTTGCATTATGAAAATGTCTTGATAAAACACTCAAATATATTCTTTTTCTCTGGTTTATGTCCTCTCTTAGGACCTGAAGAATATGATCATTCAGACCACTAAAACAGTCATTGCGAACCACAGACATATTACAGGACCTACTTATCGAACACGTTTGGGCAAATTGACATTTCATTTCTCTCACTTTCTCTCTCTCTTCTCCCTACTTCTTTCCTTCTCCCCTTTCTTAGTCTTCCTCTTGTATCTCATCATCATTAATTCAATCTATATCAAATGAAACCCACACTGGTTGCTTCTCTTTAGGAAAGAAAGTTCGACCATTAGATGCAGTAGACAGTACTACAAAGGGTAACCACCTACAGAGACAGGCTCATTAACACATTGTTTAGTACTCGAGATGCGAAACCTATGTTTATCCTAAACTGCTTCAGCCAATATCTAACCCTGAAACCTTCATTTAGCAAGGCCCAATTCCATCACTAATGGCATGCCTAGAAACTGGGAAAACCTCCCAACTCCAATGTACTGACCCAAATTCTTTTATTTGATTTTTAAATTTTTTAATTTATTTTTATTATATTTACCTATTTTTCTGTTCTCCTCTCTCTTATCTTTTGCTCTCCCTTCCTCTCTTTCCTAAGCTATACCTAAGCTAATTATTTATCTTAATTCAGCCAGTCCTTAAGAGCCCAGACCCATCCTATTAGGTTTAGTCCTCTAACAACACCTTAAGAATAGATAACTAAAAAAAAAACTAAAAAAAAAAAAGATAACTAATGTATGTCTTTATGTTGGCATGAGTACATAGACAGAGGACTCCTCTATTAAAGCCAAACCTAAATTCTAAACAATCCATGTCTATAGTGTATATAGCCCCTCCTATATAATATTAATCATCCCCTCCTTCGGAAATCCTACAAATCCTTCACCCCCAATCTCAATCCAATATCCCACCTTAGTAATGCTCTTTATCCTCAGTTTTTAATCCATTAAGTATCAAGACTGACTTTCTGCTCCAATAAGCCACCACCCAGCTCCCAAAGCAAAGGGACATCCACTCAGCCCCACATCTCGTCCCCCAGCAATAAACTACAACCAAAACTCCTGCTGACTCAAGCTCTGTGGCCCTCTTTCTCACCCTCTCCCACCAATTGTGGACTGATGCTTGATACTGGAATCAATTCCAGAAGGACCCCCAGTGCAAGAACTCTACCCAAATACTCTCTGCCACAAATCATTTCTCAAACTCAGCAAGATCAGGATGTGTGATGAAAATGTGCCCTGGATTACACCCCCAAGCATATCCCAAAAGAAAATGGGGAAGCCTATATTTCCTTTATCAGTTTAAGACCTCTATAATACTACCTCTTAACCTGTTTATCCCCAAATGTAAGGTCATCTCTGAAACACTTTGTTCTCTTAATTACATTTTAAAACTCATTTAAATTAATTTTTTCTTTGTTTTTATTTTTGTTTTCTTCTCTTACTTAACTTCACCTGTTTTGATTCTGCTGGATACAAAAACCTACAAGAAAAAGTTTTGCCTGGGATAAAAGCTCAGGTAAAAACCAGGGCACAGAGATGATGGAGCCAGACACTCTCACTTTCAAATGTACTAGCAATATAATATGGCACCATTTCTTTTTGTAAAGGCATACTAAAAAGGGGAATTTTTACATATTGAAACAAGCTGTTATCTCCTAGGGATAAGAACTCATACATTTTACAATATAGGAGCACCTCCCACCTTGAACATATGTCATGTGGTCTGAACTTAGACGCTATGTGATTAGACAGCAAGTGATCACCTGAATCATAGATCTCAGACATAGAAATGACACATTTCTCCACAACAACTCTGAAAACCGAACTCCCTCTGGGACAGTCTTAATACTGCTCTGACACCAACATGTGCCAGATTTGATATGACATCCAGACAATGAGGAAATGGCAAAAACTTGATCTAAGAGTAGGTTTTCTAACCTCACTACCTAATGATAAGATGAAATCAGAAGACATATCATCCTTTGGTCTGTGCAAAAGTCAAGATCGCTACTACAGAAGACTGATTGTGACAACCATGACTGGGCAGAACCTATCCTGGGACCAATAAAAAAGACCCTAGTCTAGGCTTTGCCCTATGATTTGTACAACAACCAAGATCTCTAATTACAAAGGTCTAAATGAGACAACTACAACTGAGCAGAACATTTGGAAACATAATAAAATATTTTATTCTAGGCTTCATCTTATGGTTGGTGCAAAAACCAAGACCACCAACTACAAAAGAAAGATTAAAACAGCAATGATGAAACAGAACTTCTAAAACCGTAAACAAAACTCCAACCTAGGCTCCATCCTATGACTGGTGCAAATTCCAAGTCTCTAGTTACAGAGGCCTGATTTTATCATCCATGACTGAGCAGAAAGTTTCCAGACATCACAAAAGGACCTAGGGGAGAGTAAAAGAGCATGCACAGAGCCTACAGTTATATCTACGACAGTATAATTTAAGGACGAACTAACCCTTAGGTCAAGAGAATTCCCTTTCTAATTTCCCCAATATTTACTCTGTCTATGCAAAAAAAAAAAAAAATTTTTTTTTTTTTTTTTTTTTTTTTTTTTTTTTTTTTTTTTTTTTTTTTTTTTTTTTTTTTTTTTTTTTTTTTTTTTTTTTTTTTTTTTTTTTTTTTTTTTTTTTTTTTTTTTTTTTTTTTTTTTTTTTTTTTTTTTTTTTTTTTTTTTTTTTTTTTTTGTATTATGTTTTTCTTCCTTTTTCTTTCTTTTCTTTGTTATTTATAGTCATTAGAAGAACTTCTCCCGTTGTTTGCTTGTTTGATTTTTGCCCTATTTTCTTTTCTTTTCTTCAAACAGAACCACATAACTTGAACTGCTTTGTTCTGCCTCACAAATTGAGGTGAAAATATTGGAAAGTACCAAGACCAAACAGTCATATGAACATTGAGTGAAATAAAAATTATCAGACTTAAACACCAAACCCAAAGCCAACAACAACAGAATCAATACCCAATCTACAACAAACTAGACATAGAGGGACCCACTAACTGCCTGGGGGCCAAAGAAAGAGGATATGGGATGCATGCTGTGAACAGGAGTGGAGGTAGGATACCATTGGTGGTGGAAAATCCCCTGATTCATGTATGTACCTTAATTATTACTGTGAATTTGTAATCCACTTTGGCCAAAATAAAAATTATTACTAAACATTTAGATCTTTCCTTTTTCACTTGAGTATCACTCTAAATCTATTCCTAATCTGTCCATTCAAACAAATGACTTATGCCCAACATTTGTTCTTTACTGAGTCCTGTGATTCTTAAACATCCATGTTTATCTCCAGGAATATTGAGGAATTATTAAGGCATATTTTCCTTATTTTCCAAGATGTGTCATTAGGTTTTAGCTTATGTAAGTGATTAACATGTACTTTAAGGTTTGTGACAAAGATTAACTATTATAATATCTTTAAAGCAGTGCCTAGCTGTTTATAACAAGGTATAACAAACTAACACTATGATTGCAGCAGTATTTATAATTTCTCATCTTTGTGGATTGGCATCTATCTATATACAGATGGCAGTTAAAAAATCACTGATCTCAAGAAAGGGACAACACATAATCTTCCTTATATTTCTCATGCCAAGTTTTTCCAGCTTAGTACAAGTCCCAAATTTCTGGACTCAGTCACTTGCATTGTTGTGCTAATAGTTTTGATTCGTGTTGTTACAATTTCTAAAAATCAAAGCTCAAATGTAGGGTAGGTTAAATATAAATGTTTTTTCATGAATTTTAATAGTGGCAGGAAATATGATCCAAAAATATTGTATGGATTTTACAAGAATCTAATCACATACTTTCTATAAAAATTATATTTAAGTAGACAACAAAAATATGAAGAGGGTGGGTGAATCTTTTGCCTTGCACAAGGCTGACCTGGGTTTGATCTCTGGCATCCTATATGTACCCCGAGCATGCCAGAAGTGGTTTCTGAGCACAGAACCAGGAGTAACCCCAGAGTGCTGTTCTGTGTGGTCCCCCAAAAACTGAAAAGGGGAACCTCATTTGAGAAATTTATAATTTTAATATAATTTATGTTATATCTAGTATTATGCAGATTCTCATTTACTGCTTAATGTGTAGCTTAAGAACCTTGGTTTCTTCTATATATCTAGTAGGGATTTTGTGTTTTGATCAATTGTAGCAAAACAAAATGAATACCTAAGACAATTTTCAGGTAATTTGAAGCAGTAAATAATAATCAAAACTTAAAGAAGGTATTCTCTAAATAATGCACTTTCAGGTATAAAGGGTCTAGATGACATCACCAATTCCCAAATAATCTATGTGTAGGAACCCATCTGAGCACAAATTCTAAAAAAGAAAATTAAACTGTATAATTCCTGTTCTTCATGGAATCTTTTCTTTTAAAGATGGGGCTGAGGTTTCTCAAAGGGACTGTAACTCAGATGCAAAAGAACAGTCCATGTGTCAACTACAAGTTTCTCTAGGGCTAATATTAGAAATTACTAAAAGATACATAACACGGTTGCTTCTTTTTTTCTGAAGGAAATAGTTCATATCTAGCCATAGTCTTGGTAAAAATTTGTGGTTAATCACAGTAGCATTTCATTGTCATGTAACTTCAGGGTTGCAGTGGAGTACAGAGAGAAAAACAAAACAAAACAATCAAACAAAAAACAGTAAAAAATGTAAGGCAAAAGGGTTTCTGGGTTGAGACACTTTGTGATAAAATGATTGCAGATCACGGCACCCAGATTTCCTGCTTGGGTTAGTGCCATCCTCCCCCCCCCATTTTAATTTATTTTTCAATGTTTTAATAATTGAAAACCTATAAACTCATAAACTGCTTAAAGCATTTATCTGCTATGTATATTTGTATATGAAAGGCTCTAATAAACAGCCATGACAGGATTATAAATGTCAATGCATTGCACATTATAGATTTTATTGTTTTTAATAGTTTCTTGCATTTGGAAAATAGAATAAATTTTATAAAGAGAAAGAGTGAGAACACAGCAGACACAATTCTGTGATCTGAGGCATTTAAAATGAGCATAATTCCAACCCCATCCTTAAAAATTGGAAAGTTTTGTCCTACTCATCAGTCAGGTCATTTGGCTGTGAAGTCAAAGACAGGAATATTTAATTACTATCAGCAAACAGAAACCCAGTGAAGAGTATTTGTGTCAGTGAGATGCCAATGAAACTAAGCCTTTCTGAGATGGAGTGGATCGATTTAATTTTTTCCCCTTCTCCAGATTTTGCTATGACAGAATGACATACTCTTCATTCAGTCACTCAAGCAAAAGAATGACTGACGATCCAATGAAGGTCAAATAGTTTTCCAGCCAGCTGATGCTGTTTCAAACAGACTTAACTCTCTTCAAGAGAATGACTAGACCAACATTGGCTCTCAAGACCTGAGGAGCAATTCTGCCAGATACAACTCCCCTAACTTGCTCTGTTCCCAAAAGCCATATGGAAAAGCAACTTTTCAGTAGATAATCTCTCTTTCCTACAAGATTCGCCCTTTCTTCATGTGTATTTGAAACTTCAAATCTTCTGACTTTCATTCTACTTTTCTGGCATTTCCCTGGTCTCACACCATTGTTGGTTCTGGCTTAATTTCTCATCAATATGAGTAAGCTCCCAGGGAATTAGATTTTCTCTTTCCCTGATGAACAAAAGCTTTCCCTAATGAAATATGGAAATTTATGGCCTTTCTAATAAAGTCATATGGAAAGACTCTCCAGGAGGTAAGAATATTTATATAAAACAAAATTTCAATGGGACTAACGAGTTGTTTGGTTTGAACTCTATTAGTAGGGCAGAAGATATTCTTATCCCTGACGTCTGTCTTCTGTATCTTGCACTTTTCTTTAAATACAACTTTGCATTCTTAAGAACTACACTGAAGGGAGGAGAGTCAAGTAGAGTTTTGCCCAATATCTGAAGTACAAAACGTGACAGAGGCCAGTTGACAGGTGAGTATAGTGAATCTTGGCATTTAGGGTTGTATAATCCTAGACATTAGCTGAAGTTTACTGGGTTCTTGAAGTTTTATTTTTGTGGCCTAGGAAAGTCAGTGCCTACCATAGCCAGCCAGTCTGGGATAAATCCCACTCATCTATTTGCCTCCAAGACTCCTCCAAACTCTAATTCCTCTGCCAACCTCTTGAAAGCTGTGTCTTCTATTTTTACTGTTCTGTTTCCTTTTTTGTTCCACTTTGAAAAATGTCTATCAAAAGTAAAGTATAACAACGTATAATGGTGTGTTTTGTATTAGTCAGAGCACTTGCACAGATAGTAACACATTCAAGTCTCTGCTCTGCTTTCACAAAATAAAACAAGCATTGTTATTCATATTTGAGAAGAAAAGAATCTGAGTGGTTGTGGTGTTTGTGAAGATTCTCCTTAAAAGTCAACAATAGACCAACAATGTGGGTAGAGTTTCCCAACTCCTTAAATAGAATTTTATTCTATTGAGTTTTTGTGGAGTCTATTTTTAAGTATAGGTAATTCTAGATTAAAGGAGTCGCTCTCACATGAACTTGTTATTAATTTCAATGGCAATTTAATTCAAATATATGTGACACCCAAAGAAGGAGAGACTTCAGAAGATTACAGAAGATACTGATAGTAGTACAAAAGTCACCAACTGTATTTGGTAAAGAATAGTTATGAAAAAAATAGTGTAGATCTGGGAAGGTGACACAAGTGGTAGATCACATACTTTACATGCATTAGGTCCTGGATTTGATCTCCAATACTGCTTGTTTCCTGACCATTGCTATGTAGACTAGACTTCATAGCTGATGGTTTTAAATACTGCTCAGCATTTGAGTACTTTCAAAAATAGCCCCTTTTAGGGCCAGAGCGATAGCACAGTGGTAGGGTGTTTACCTTGCACGCAGCTTTCCAGGATGGACCTTGCTTTGATCCCAGCATCCAATATGGTACCCAAGTCAGGAGCGATTTCTGAGTGTATAGCCTGGAGTAATCCCTGAACTTCATAGTATGTGGCCCAAAAACAAACAACCAAACAAAAAAACAGTAGCCCCTTTAAAAAGTAATGTAGGGTTTTCTAGTTACCTGTAGGTTTCCCAAATAAAAACCTCAATTTCTCCATAACACTGTAATTGATTGAATATTCATATTATCATATGCTCTTGAAGTGAATGAATTGTGAAATTGGAGAGGAGATGACTGCTCCAGTTCATTTACATTTGGGTATATGAGCTATATGTGTCCATAAACCTAAAAGCCTCTGCTTCTGGGGAGAGACACAGAGTTTGTGTCAGAGATCTAATGACATTTTAGGTGCTTCTGACCTAGAATAAATACTGCTGAGAGTTTTAGTTCTAATTTTGTTATTTCTAGCAGTTTAACTTTAAGTAAATTATTTAATCACTTTCAGCTCATGTGCTAAGGTGTAAAATAAGGTGAAAAGCCCCTAACATCAGTAGATAAAGTAAGTAAAGCTACCCTAAACAGGAATATTTAGTGTTTAATAAATACATGATAACAAAAGGCTAGTCTTTTTTTATTCTCTGCATTGTCTTCTTTCACCACTGTGTGAAGGGAACATATAGAACCATTTAAGAAATATTAAAGCCATTCGTGTGAGTAAACAGCCTTTTTTCTAGACATGCCTTTGGATATAGTACTCCAATTCCAAATCTTCCACCAATTGAGGCAAATAATGAGTTTATTGGCTATACATCCCATTGTACCATGATACAAAATTGCTACAAATATGATGGTCAGACCAATTCCAAGATATGTGTTGAATTAGGGGTAAAATATATTATATCATTTAGAAATGGTTGACCTAATAAATATATGAACTTTCCCTTAATCACCATTGATTCAGCATTTTTTTTTTGGTTTTTGGGCCACACCCAGTGACGCTTAGGGGTTACTCGTGGCTATTTGCTTAGAAGTCGCTACTGGCAGGTACGGGGGACCATATGGGGAACCGGGGGATCGAACGTGGTCCGTCCTAGGTTAGCGCAGGCACCTTACCTCCAGCACCACTGCCTGGTGCCCCTGATTCAGCATTTTATACACTGTTGGTCAATTAAAGGATGCCAAGAAAAAAGGCCCAATATCTTCTTTCACTAAAATTCATTTTTCTGACTATTCCATATTCTCCTCAGTGCTCTGATATGTTTTCTGTTGCTACATAAGGTAGCAATATTTTAATTTCTTAATTCAATTTGGAAAAAAGAGCATTTTAATAGATATGATTACTTCACATAAATATATTTACACATGGTAGATATGTAGAGTGTATTCAATGCTATAGCAGAGAGTGTAGGGCACTCATTTTGCACATGGCCCACCCTAGTTCATTCCCTGAATCCCAGATGGTCCCTTGAACCCACCAGGAGTGATTTCTGAGACAGGAGTTAGTCTTGAGCACCACAATGGTTATGTATGTGCCCAAAACAAAACAAAACAAAACAAAATAAAAATCTTAGCACTATGATTTGGACTGAAACTTCCTGAACACAAATCATAATCACACAATGAACTGTAATGACTATAGGTAAAATCTAAAATTTTACCACCTTTTTAATTTATCAAACAGGAATAGATCCTGTGGGGTTATTAAGTACATTAAAAGATTTAGGCATAGCCTGTTAAGCACTGTATAGAATCAATTATAGTTATTACCTAGGAAAGCCTTTCCCCATCAATTCCAAAACCCTCATTTGAAACAATTACTGTGTGTATCTGCCCTATCCTCCATGAACTCTCTTCTATCAGATGTTCCCTGATATTTCGCTTGCATCATTCTACAATCTTAAGTGTTTGTCTTCCTTTCATATTTGTGATGCCTATGAGGAGCTATTTAAACATTTACTCTAATACCCAATACCCAGCAGAATCGGTCTGCCAAATAATAGTGCTCAATAAATGCATTACAATTAATAATATTACTGAAAAACTGCTATACAAAATCATATTTCTGCATATAGTTGTAAGTTTCCCCCTCTCTGATTCAAACATCTCTCCTTTTCCCAGGTATTCATGCACTTGTTTGGCAAATATGGAGTTAGAAATGACAGTGTGATATATTCTGTGCAAATATAAAATGAATAACAATCTCTTTCCTCTAAAGCAGTCTGCAATCCAAGAGGAGATAAAAACAGGTACCCAAATTGCTGTAATATAAAGTGTAAGGTGATGGGTTTTATAATAGAGGCACTAGGAAATTGCCATAAGACCTAGAAGATGTAGAGATCATTTCAGACTGCAAAACTTAAAAAAAAAAAAAAAAAGACTTCAAGGAAGAAGTGCATGTGAGGCTGCACATAGAGAATTGAGTATGCTTTCAATAAAGGGAGAAAATATTTTATCCAAAGAGAAAAGGTCTGCAGGTTAATGAATTTCTGCTAAGTATGACTATTCCTGACAATCTGTCAAACTAGCTTCGAGCATTTCAACTAGTCTGATTATGGTATAAAAAGGTAGTGGTCAGGCCAAGAGATATGCATTTCTTAGGCTTTTATTCTCACAATAAGCACTTTCATACTAACCTAATCTTTTACATATCTAACAAATTGATATATGTTAGAGAAGAAATTAATGCTGCATAAATGCTACTGATATATTTTAAACAATTAAATATTTCTGTCACTTTCCTTGAATTGATTGCTCAATATTGGCTGTTCCCTATATTAAAAGAAGATAATTAAATGCAATTTCTCTAAAATTATTATCTAGTACATTGATTGAGCACTTACTATATACCAATTATTATATTTTCTATTGGATTTTTTTATTTTTGTCAGGAATATTTGTGCTATATTTACAAAAAATAAAAAGCCTAGGCATAGGTATATTGTCATTCCTGGAAAATTCTCTATGTAATTCATTTGCTATCAAGATAAAGAACAAGTCTTTCATTGAGAAAAGTTCCTTTTTCTTTGTCTTCACAAAACTTCAGGTACAATTTCTAATCTTATATCTCTTAGTATGAATTAATGATTGCTTGACATTTATTGAAATTGAATAATTCTGTTCTTTATTCTGTTTTACTCCTTCACTCAACATCCATATACATATATAGATATATGTGAATATATTTAGTTGTGGGCCTGAGAATCATTACAGTGAGTAAGGCACTTCCCTTGAATATGACCACCCCAGATTTATTCCCTGGCACCATATATGGTCCCGGAGCACTGCCAGTAGTGATCCATGAGCAAAAAAAAGGAGAGATAAGTTCTGAATACAGTAAGTTTTATGTACTTATTTATATATTTCCTTTAAAAAATAGTAGTTCAGTTGCTGATTCATGAAGTCAGAATGTTTAACTTTATGAGAAATCGTCATCAACAACAACAACAACAATTCCTAAGGGTTTTGTATCTTTAAATTTCCACTAGCAACATTTGAAAAAAAGTAGGTGATCAACATTTTGCCAACTTGCATCTGCTGTTATCAATATTTCTGATTTTAGTCATTCTGGTAGATGTATAGTCACATCACATTGGTATTTTATTTTATATTTTCCTGATAAAAATGAAGACAAAGGTTTTTAATGTTCTTTTATATTTACATGTTTTAATTTCTGAAGTGCCTGCGAATCTCTTTTATATTTCCTAAAAACTGGGTTATTTTTAAATCATTTTCTTTATATTTTCTCTTTATTTTTTGACTATTTTTGACAATATTTGGTAGCTAATCATGGCTATGTTACAAAGAAAATATCAGAAGAAAATTTTTGCTTTTATAGAAAAAAGCAAAAGTAGACCTAGAATGTGTTTCATAGTGAGCCATTTTAGAGGTAAACCACCAAAGGACCACCAACTGAAACATACATTACATAGTCAATGCAAGACATTTTGGAGCTTTGGATTTGTGTGTCTGTGAGCTTTACCTCAATCAACTTCATATGAAATTAGTAAGATGTGAACTAATATATTAGAAACTCCCATGAGAATGTGCCAGGGTGCTGCCAAAGGCAATAGTCAATGACATGGCAGTGAAGTTGTTCAGAAACTGATCTTAGACCACTTGTGTGAGATTTTCACTACAGATTGACAGTTCTGTAATAATTGCAGCAAAGAATGGCTTTACTTTATAAAGGGCATATAGATTTTGAACAGGTTTGTGGGATGTTTCAAATGCCTATAGAATCATAGAATAGAAAACTTCATAAGTCCAAGCACTCAAGCATACTATTGTTATCTCAAGCCATCCTTTCCCCTGAGCCAAGGCAAATGAGGAGATTCAACTTTTGACATAAAGGAAGGCAGAAATATCAAAAGAAATAGAAACTAGTGACCTACTTGTCCTGATAGAGTCAGACTATAAGACGATAAAAGATAACCCTTTCCCTTTCCTATACCACAGAACCTTGTACCTCATACCATTTAAATCTGGAACTAAGTGGTCTAACAATACACCAGCCACTCTTCTCAGCTGCCCAGAGTGCTTACTTATAAGACCTATTTCTTGTAATTAAAACTACAGTATAGTACATACTGAGTATGTATATAATTCAAATCATCCATGCTTCTATGATATTTTGGAGTTATTTTGTGCTTTTTATGTTTTGGGGGGTTGTGGGGGTTACACTCAATGGTGCTCATGGGTCACTCCTGGCTCTAAATTCAAAGGTCACACCTGGCAAACTCAGGGACCACATGGGATGCTGTGGGGGATGAAACCCGGGTCAGCTGTGTACAAAGCAAGTACCTTACCTCTGTACTATCACTATAGCTCCTGTGTGCTTTCTCTTAATGATGATATTGCAGATTTGTTTCTAACTTTCAATCTGAGAAATCTACAATTTTTTCAACAGAAATAATTGGTAGTTACCTCTTTATTTCAAGCCAGTTTGGTTTAAGAGGGAGGTGGGCATTGGTGGTGGGAATGTTGCACTGGTGAAGCGGGGTATTCTGTTTATGGCAGAAACTCAAATGCAATCATGGAGCTTAAATAAAGATTTGATATATTAAAACAAACAAACAAAAAACTTAATGGAATTAATCACATAATTTCTATTATCTAGAAGCTTTTTGTAATACTGTCATTTGTCTTTCTAATTGCTATTAAAACACAAATAGTCAAATTTTAATTTATCAATTAAATAAAGCTTAGAATAAAAGAAGAAAATGTAAAAGAAATGCTCTACTTTGGGGTAACTGGGAAATCTTGTATTGTATTCACACAATGTTGAAACTTACATATTAGTCCTATCTGTTAAGAGTTTCCTTAAGCATTAACATTAGTATCTAAATAACAAAACTATTTTTCCATGAAATCTATATAAATTTTACTTATTTTCCTAAATTACTCAAAATGCAACTAATCCTTTGGCCCAATGCTGATATAAGTAATGAGAAATTAATTCTTTTATGCATGATCTTATGTTGAAAGCATTGCCGTTCACAATTAAATATGAAATTAACTAAAGATTTGCCAGAGTGTCTTTTTATATAATAATAATAATATTTTAGACCAAAGTAATATTTTAGGCACATATTAACATTGAATCAGGGGAATTCACACCACCAAAGTTGTCCTCCCTCCACCCCTGTTCTCAGCATGCATCCCATATCCCCCTTCCCCCCACCCCCCGGGCTGCTGGTATAAGTGGCCCCTCTGTGTCTAGCTTGTTGTAGATTGGGTATCAATTCTGTTGTTGTTGGCTTTGGATTTGGTGCTTAAGTCCAATACATAGTGATCATACAACTCTTTGGTCTTGGTACCCTCTATTATTCACCCCTCAATTTAAGAGGCAGAGCATTAGGAATTTCATTTGTATTCTAGTATGCTGATAGTTACTTTTAAATGATAAAAGTAAGCTTTTTCTCACTATGCCTGATTTATCAATCTTCTGTTAAAAAATAGAACAGTGGGTAGGAGCTTAAATTCCATGCTTCTGACCCAGGTTCAATCCCAGCACACAATATGGTCCTCCAAGTCACATCATGATCCTGAGTGCAGAAACATACATAAGCTCTACTACTGCTGGGTGTGACTACAAAACTAAACTCCACTAAAATAAGTAAAAAAATTTAACTTTCAAATATACATATAGTAAAAAAATAAAGAATAAATAGCTATGATGTCAAGTAGATATGAATTCTAGTATTGGAAAATGAAAAAATCTTTTTGTGTCCCGGACTAACTTATTTTACTTTTCTCTGAATTTATATCTGCAAAACTGAAGTCATAAAATGCCTATCTTAAAAGGGTGGTTTTAAGAGAGAAATGAGTAAAAATACATAAAGTACTTATCAGAGGTATCAGATCAATCTAACTGTGGGTAGGGCACTTGCCTTACATAATGTCTTTCCAAGTTTGACCCCTAGCATTCCATTTGCTGCTCCAAGACCACCAGGAATAAATTCTGAGTGCAGAGCCAGAAGTAACCCCTTAGCACTGCCAGGCGTGACCCCAAATGAAAAACAAAAACACATTAAGTAGAGTGCTTAATATTTGTTAAGCATTAAACCTACATATATTGTATTTATTAATTTTTTGAGATCTTTCCAAGAAATATTTAAGAAACCTGGGAGAACCATTTGCAATTCTTGGCCAAATGGGCCAATATTTTAATGTAAGGGCTTGAGGAAGTGATGCTGCTCAGGTCTTGCAGTGCCAGAAGTTCCTCAATATTTCTGGATTGCTGGGAGCATCTGGGACTGTACCCAAAGATGGTTGATAGGTGATGTGGCACCAGGAATTGAACTCAGTCAAGTTGATCCTTGTCATGTGTCCTAGTCACTCTACTCTCTTCACATCTACCTTAGCAAATATATAATGTGTAAATATATACATTAAATAAACTAAAAAGTTATAAATCCAAGTAGGTATGTGTGTTTATAAACTGGAACACTTGTTATTACTAAAGGCCAAATCTCTCAAAAGTCAATTGTTGAAGGAATAACTTCCAATTCTTTATTCAAGATCCATCATGGTCTTAAGTACTACCAAGTGTGAAAATTAAATTTGTATCACCTTGACTGAGCCAAAGTATTTATTCTGTGTATAGCATAAAGGTATTTCTCATGAAATTCACATCAAACCACTATATTGTGAAAATCTGATCAAACAACTTTATACAGTCCTTATCCAAATATAATGAAAGAACTGAGAAAGAGAGAAGGAAAAAATGTTAAGAGTATGTGTTTCGGGGCTAGAGCAGTGACTCAAGGTGTAAAGCATCTGCCTTGCACACTAATCTAGGACGGATCAATATTTGAACCCCCAGGTGTCCCATATGGTCCCCCAAGCTAGGAGCTATTTCTGAGAGCACATAGCCAGGAATAATCCCTGAGCATCACCAGGTATTCCCACCACCCCCTCACCCCAAGAAAGACTATGTGTTTCATGTGGGATATATCTTTTCCTGCTTGAAGACTTGAACTGGAAAATACACTTTTGACAGTCAAGAGACTTAATTTTGGAGTAGAACTATAGATCTTGGGATATTTTAGCTCCTGATGGATTAATCTCTATAATAAGTATCTTTCTCTGGAAAAATTCTGGCGGTTTCTATTTTTATAGAGAATCATGACTAGTATACTAATATTCTATAGCTATGGCTTTGTAGTCAAATTAACATAGATTGCAACACTGGGAAGAAGGGATTCTCGATGTAGGTCCCAATATCCATGATGTCTATAGTTATGCCCTGATTTTTGTTGCAATTATTATCTTTTTTGTGCAATTATTATCTTAATGGTGATATACTAAAACTAAAAAGGATAATGACATATTTATTTATATATACTTAGCAGTCATGAATTAAATAGTCTTGGTGGATGGTGTAAAGCTGCACCATGAAAAAATTGCTTTTTCTATGTTAGAAATATACACGATGAATTTATAATGTAAACAGTAGGAGGCCAGTTCATCTAGGATTTGAAATGAGTTTGCCTTGGATACTTACTCAGCCTTTTAAGATCTCAAACTGTCTTAGTCACCTTTAAAAACAAAGCAGAGAATATTGAAATGAATTAAGGTAAAAGGTCAGATATAATTATTCCTCAGACACATTTACCTGCCCATCAACACTCACTAGGGTGGCACACATTACTAGACAAGTGCTGTACTAAAGTCGATGCTGAGAAATACAAATTGTAACCAAGCATGAAAGGTAATGAAAATAAATGACAACTTCTTTCTTTTAAAAGAGTATTTTTTGGGTGATTCACTCTTTGGATGAAGGAAAAGATAACTGTAAATTGTCTGATATATATTTTATATATACTTTTTTCATATGACATCATATAAAATGCTTATGTTTTTCATGTAACATCCTTGGTTCTTCTTCTGAGTCCTCACTTTGAGATTTAAGTATTTTCTCTCCTAACAAAACATTCATTTTTCTCTTGTCTTTTGGAGTTAAACTCATGCATTTCTCCTCTACCTGAAAGGAACAAATTGTCCTGGAGTTCCATCTGTTTACGAGCATTGTGTTTAAGTCTGTTAAAGGGGTAAATGTGACCAAGGTAGAATCATGGTTTTCAAAATAGCTTACAATTGACTGGGAAAAGATAGTTGAGGGGTCAAATTAGCTGTGCTCAGGGTTTATTCTAGTCTTTGCACTCAGGGATCACTTCATACGTGGGCCATATGAGCTAT
The DNA here is from genome assembly GCA_004027635.1 of Crocidura indochinensis. Lineage (NCBI taxonomy): Eukaryota > Metazoa > Chordata > Mammalia > Eulipotyphla > Soricidae > Crocidura > Crocidura indochinensis. Next base: position 45,929 of record PVKC010001047.1, read on the forward strand.
TAGGAATCAAACCTGGGTAATTTGTGTGCAAAACAAGCATTCAAATGGCTACACTATCTCTCTGGTTCTTGATGGAAATTTTTAACAAGAATTTCTTAATCATCCTTACGTGGCAGGTGTATTCTAGGTAAAAGAGATATTAAAGAAATATTCTTAAAACTTGAGAAATACCCACTATGGGAGAGTCACGTAAAGTTAGCAGTAATTTGTGTAAAATACTGGAACACTTAAATACTCCAGAATAAGGAAATAATAATTCAGTTTTAAAGGCAATAGACTAAATTGCGACTATAGTACTAACATGATGAGACAGTGGAACATTTGTATTGATGATTACAACAAACTTTTGTGTTTTAAGAATAAGTAGCTTATACAAGGAAAATGTCAGAGTGTTTAAATCTTAGCCCTATAAGGAGAATATTCCCAGTCTTGTGTGAATATGACAAGTCCCACCTAACTTTGAGCCTAGAAGGTGTTTTCTTCTAGGCTCCGTCAGCATGGATCACTTTTTAAATACATACTCCCTCTAATTTTGCTTCACAGTTGTAAGACTCAGTAACCTTGCCCAAGAATCTGTGAGTAAAGGCTATGACCAACATTGTTTCAACAATCTTGATAGTGTTTTATAGCAAATAAACAGAGCAAATACCGGTTGATTGATAAAGAACAGTTTTATTCTAAAATGCAATCACCAACCCTTAAGAACCAACCATTAAGAACTCACCCTTCCGTAACAGTAATGAGGAAATCTTCATCAAAGTCCATGCTATGAGACACCTTCAGGGCATTAACTAACCTAATCCAAATACTTCCTGCAGTGTATTCTGATCATGTTGTGTCCAGTAGAAACTTCAAGGGCCCTACTTAAAAAGATAGTTAACTGCTCAATAGGCAAGAAAAGAACACTTCCTCTAGCATAATGGAAATATAAAATGCCTCTTAAGTGGTGAATACATAAAGGATGATTTGAGTGTCCATTATTCTTTAGTCAAATTTTAAAATAATAAAATGTGGGTATGCATAATAGGGAGACAGAGGGATATATTGGATACATTCCTGGCTTAATTGATTGTCAGGTGTTACAAGAGTTCTTAAAGCTTAGTTTGCTTCCACTAAAATAAGGCTCTATGAAAAATTGTGTACCAAAAAAAGACTTCTGTTTCTTGGTTTCAGCTTATGTAAGATTTATAGATGCTTAAAATAAATGTAAAAAAGCATGTAAATATAGCTGAGAGGTGAAGATGAGTGATAATATAAAGAGTCTACTTGTTTCTACAATAGGGACTGGCTAAATATTGAGTCATAAGGTTTTAAAATTAAAAATGCATATTTTCTGCATGCTAGAATTATTTAATTACTGGATCCTTAAACTATTAAAAAGGGTGACAGTTACATGTACTTCAGTTTACAAAAACTGGAACACTCATTTTTGTTGACTAATTAGCATTATGCAGTAAATTAATATTCTTAATCCTAGCTTCATATAGACAACAATATTACCTTAATTATCCAAGGAAATTCAATAGGTCTAAGCTTTGCCCTCAAAAACAAACAAAAACAAAAATATGTCCTAGCTAAGGAATTGAAAATATATGATGCATAAACTTACATACTAACACAAATATGAGCAATTAGCTAATTTGGCATCATCTCTTCTAAGATATCTTAGTAGAGAAATATGCAACCAGCATTTTCCAATTTATAAGGGTATTGATGGACATTCGAATGAATGGACTTGTCATTAATGGCCTCCATAAGACATAATATAATGGATGAAACTTGAGAAAACTGGCATAGAAAGAAAGCTCAACATAGACTTTGGAATGAGATCTGAGTGCCTTCTAGACTACAGCGGACAGTTCCCATATGGGATTAATTGGAGAGGAGCTTAAGCACAGATCTTCAAATATGCTGGTATTAGGGCTGAGTAATATGGATTTTAACCCAGGAACAGTGTGAAAAACTTCAGGGATTTTGTTGCAGGGACTTATATATTGCAGGGGGCAGTTTTAGACTTTGTATCTGGGAGGACTAAGCAAGGTGATTTTCAGAGAAGAGATAGCAGGTAGTTAGAATGATGAAAACTGACCCCAATTTGAAGTTGTGCCTGCTAAAATGAAAAGCTCCAAAACAAAATGCATGGCTTGCCTGCGATGGGGTTAATCTTAGGCATTGGAATTTCTTTTCCATTCTATTTCTCACATTTTTCTCTCTCATAACCTTGTGGGTTTGATGATAAAATTTACATTTTTATGGGGCACAGAATTTGGAGCACACACTTTTTTCCCCCTGCTATTCTCATATGAAAAGACCTAAGCCAATTCCACTAGACAAAGATTTGCTTAGATCTGTAACCCTGCTGGCTGAGCTATGGCTTGTGTATTCCCTGGATACTTCCCTAACTGAACCTCACACATCTAAAGATTGGAATTTAGTTGATAGTGGAATTTAAGAAGTTTCTCTTTGTTCATTCCCCCATCCCTGACTAACCAAGGTCATGCTTTCTGGGAGTGAGGCTATATCTGACTGGAAAGAGTCCAAGACAGTTGGGCTTTCGGAGAGAAATAGTCAGAACCTTACCAAAGTGCACGCATTGTATTTAACTCTTCTTTAAAAATAAACGGCTTTACGGAAAGTCAAATCCTCTCTGAGCTTCGTATTCATTAACCTGTGCTGTAGTTTATAAACAAGTGATAGGAGATGGCACGGTTGAGGAACTCTGAAACAGGAAGCTGGGGACCCTGGGTCAATGACAACTTTATAGAAGTCGGCAAACCAGGCAAGGAAGCACCCAGAAAGAACAATTGCACAAACTGTGATAGCTTTCTCTGTTTTCTAAAGGAAACGTTCACTCTTAGAATTCATCTATCACACCCTTTCTTTCCTTCTCTTTCTTTCAATTCCTCTTGATACCTTCCCTTTTCACTCCACCCTTCCCTCGTTCCTTTCTTTGGGATGCAAAAATAATTGCTCCCGCTTTTCTTTTCTTTTCTTTTTTCTTTTTTTTTTTTTTTTTGGTGCTTCAAGAACAAAGGACGGAGTGCATTATTTCTAGTTGTTACTGGATTCATATCCTTTAGCAAAAACAAAAAACAAAAAACAAAAAAAAACAAAAAGACCTTTCCCTTCCGAAGCCCAAAGGTGGAGCTGTTGCAAAAGGAGAAAGTCAGACCAGCTGTGCCCAGCAGGGCCACCGACAGCCACTGACACAGACATGCAGGGGCTGCACAGAGTCCAGGAGCTGCAGTTTCTGGAGGTTTTGCTTCGAAAACATAAGCATTTCCTCTTTTTTTCCCAAATAGAAATAAAAATCCTGATTATAGCAGATGCATTACTGCCAAAATGTACAAATAGAACAAGTATGAAATGTCTGCTTCATCTCCTTTAATTGTTCACTTCATGCACTTTAGTAGAATCCAGTGTTATCAAAATAACTGCGGGGAGAAAGAGGATTCAAACTCATTTTGGTTCATTAATACATCCATTCATCAGCATAATGTACTACAGATAATGATAAGGGGAGTTCCATTTTCTTCATTTCTACACTTCTCTATGGTGTGCTGAAATGGTATTGGATGGTAAAATTGCAATGAGAGAAAACCTCGACAAACGTAGAAATGTTCATTTCTACAACTAAAAAGAGGCTTCCCTGTTTACATTCAGTGACCTCTTACAACATTCCCCACACAAGCAGCATTTCTCTTTCAGGATCTTCACGTGATATTTCACTTTCATTATCTGGCCAAATAATAGCAAATTTTGAATACCCATATCATGGACAGAAGCACAAACAGAAATTTCTGAATTGTTCTAGTTCCTGCCAGTAAGCAGATGGACTCTTATACTCCATTTCCATAACCTTAGCTCTTTCACTTATCTAATAGTTTTTGTACTCTCTGCTTGAAAAACAAGAAAAACAAACACTCTAAAAGCAGCCCTCTCTAATCATTTGCCTCTTTCTTTGTCCCTGTCCCTAGAGCAAAGGCCTTCAGATTGTTGTCTTAAAAGTTATTGAAGCAAATGATTTAGGTAATTTCAAAAATGTTCTCTCATTTACGCTCAAAATATGATTTCACCCGCATCACTTTGTTTTCTTCAAACGCAGAGTTGCTGGAATAAATAGGGACAAAGTAACCTGAGATGTTTTATGCCACAGAGACAAAAAGGTATTGATCCATTTGCCTCTGGAAAGAAGGTTTCTAATAATTTCCAGATATAATGTAGATTGCATTGCTATCTTTAATTAAAACATGACATGAGACAGAAACCAATTATTTACTCTTTTAAACCGTAGGGCCACCTTTGTCCTAATGGATTCCGATGTCCCATTTGCAAATTGGCAAGCTTATATTTGGAACCACTGTGACTCTGTGTGTCTGTAAGTGTGCATGCCTCTGCCTATGTACATGTTTGCTGCTCTCACGCTTGAGTAAAGCATGGTTATAAATGTGTTCTTCAATTTATTGCTGTTGACATTTAAATGTGGGCATGTGTTGGAAAGTTAAAAATACGGAAAAGGCTGCTTTAGACCAGCATGGCCTATCATGCTCGCCCCATGATGACTTGGAAGTTTCCAACGGGGTTCTATTTACTGTTTTATGTTTTCTTTATTTCTGTAGTCGTTCTATTACAGAGTGCATTTTGGAACATTCTGTAACGGAACTTAGGAAGCAGGGGTTATAGCAAAGTGGAATAAAAGGAAAAAGCCTTGGAAGGAAACTGATTTTAGATCCCGAAATAAAACCACCTTAACCTATTACAAGAATACTTGAAATGGCCCAGACCCCTGCTTATTTCTGATTTTCTCCCAGTTGTTTCACAGGTAGAGCTCCACACACATCTCTGGGACTTTTTCTCTGCTCTAGACCTGGCCTGTGTTCTCCCCTTCCTTTTTAGACACTGCTGGTCTCCCACACATCTCTTCCGCTGCTTTGCCATCTGGAGCTGTCTGCCTTCAACGCCGCTGTGCAGACTTGAGCTCCTTGAAACTGTCATCTTGAAACATATTTATTACTTCCTCCTGCCCTGGCTTCTTGGTGCCATATTCCTTCTGCTCTTTGCTTATGCAGGGCAGAGGTAGTGTTATTTTACCACCGGAATTAGTGTGAAGGGGTGCTGTTTATGTGAAGAGCAAGGCCTCTGAAAGAGAGGAAGGTAGGCTAGCTTCTGACAGTCCAGGCTGCTGGTTTTTGGTGGGACCCCATGTGGCTCTGAGGCTGGCAGGCAGGGCCATCTTCTCTCCTGCTCCAGACGAAGCTGTGAAATACAACTGATGTGAAATGAATCTAATGTGACTGTTTCTCCCCCTCACTAGTCTGATAATGTTCCCAGATCCCTCAGGTGGCGATGTTTTTTAGGTCATTGCCCTTTCTCGCTCTTTCCGGTGAAAGAGTGGACCCACTCCTGGAGCACAGGGGAAGTGGTTTAAGAGATCAGAGACCAGCAATGTCCTGAAAAGCCCCTTCGTTACAAAATGGCACTTGCAAATGTTTTTAGAAGAGATTATTTTAGTCCACCGTGAATAGAGAAATCCATTTGCACATTTGTGTTTGTAAAACTGTCCTGGGGGGGTTGTCTCTGCCTTATGACCTAGTTACAGTTAATCCCTGTGATACTACATAATTCTCTTAGTAATTCCTATTTTTTAAAAAATCACTTTTCTGGGATTCATGAGAAATACACTGAACAACAAGCCTAAGTGTGTCCTGTACAGTGGCAGGAGTCATATCTCATGGACATGGACAAAGATCAAATGCAATTTTACTTTTCGAAGTAATGTTAAACTCCTTTTGGCTCAATACCTTCATTTATACCATTGCTTCTTCGATGATAGTTGCCCCTTAATGGATCACATTAAATGAATGAGGGGGAAAGTGACTGCCAAATGTGTCCCACTGCAATTTTTGACAGATGCTCTGATATGAACTGCTGTAATAATGGACAAGAAGGGAACAAGTTCCAAAAGGATTTTAGAGTTCAGCTTTGGTTCAAGAGGTATCATTAGTCACATGTGAGAAACAGCAACAATTTCCATTAATTCCAAAGAACTTCACACATTGATGTGGATTTCCATGACTTGGATTAGGATGGGTATGCAATGAGGCTTGAGGAAAGGAAAGAAACAAAAGTTTTAGAGGGTCTACCGAGTGTCAGGAACAAATTTTATCTCATCTCTAGTAGATTATTGACCCTCATAAAATTTTCTCAGGAGTCAATCAGGACAGAATTGTTTTCTCTATTTTACGTGCAGAAACTGAGGCTAAACAGGTTAAACTGGTTAAACAGAGTGATTTTTATCATTAATAATATGATAATAATAAACAAGAAACAAGCCTTCCTCTCTGATTATTGGTCTCTTAGGAAAGCAGATTCAATGGTTTATTTCTTCAGAATTCCAACTAATATTATCTATACACTTGAAGCCCCAAGAGAACGAGGGGTGAAAGGTAAAAGACAAATCGGCAAAGATTTATTTTGGGAATGCTACTCAGTCCTTAGAGTTGTCCGAATAGAGAAGAGGTCCTAGATCTACTTGTACATGCCTCCCTCCAAGGACCAGGCTGAGGACAAGGCTGTCTGGAGGAGAGTTCTCTCAGAGCACTCTCCCGGGGCATTTCCGAAGTGGAATAAAATTGTTTCGCCCAATTCTTCCCTAATCCTCTTTTAGCAAAGAAAGAATTTGTATTGGATGGGGAAATAAAAGGGTAAGCTACTAAGACCCTCCTGGACATGAAGGCTAGAATCAGGTTTCAAATGTTATTAAATTTTCACCGAAGACTGAGAAGAGTGAAGGGCCTAATGTGGAATTATTATTTTTTAATCTCTGTTCTCATTCTTTATGCTCTTAAAAAAAGAGATGGGTCAATGCCCTCAAAAGTAAAGGAAATAGAAAAATGTGCAATGAAACACTCAGGCAAATAAATAAAACATAGGGGAAATATAAATGGTGCTTTCTGAGCAATGGGAAACCCAAACGACCCTTGTTGTCTTGAGATTTATAAGTCTGCATATCACAGATGCCCTGTTGCTTTATTCATACTGTTAAGGGAAAAAGGCAACCCCTCGCCATCAGCACCCATCATTAAATCATCACAGAGGTTCTATTGTTAAAGAGACAAAGCTTTCAAAAAGACACACAGATACATTGTGCAATTTTACTTTATCAGAATGCAGGGTGGTTAGATATTTTTTGTATTGCCTAGGCAACAGAGAAAGGCTTCAAATTCGTTCTTTTAGAGTTATAGATATACTCAACTGTTTTTGTTTCTTTCTCTAATTTTATTTTTGTTTGGAGGTTAAACAGAGTTTGAGAGGAACTGATGGGTTGGAATAAGATGCATAACTTTTTTTTTTTTTTTTTGGTTTTTTGGGCCACACCCGGCGATGCTCAGAGGTTACTCATGGCTATTCGCTCAGAAGTCGCTCCTGGCAAGCACGGGGGACCATATGGGGAACCGGGGGATCGAACCGCGGTCTGTCCTAGGTTAGCACAGGTATCTTATCTCCAGCGCCACAGCCCGGCCCCAAGATGCATAACTTTTATGCCAGCTAAAGAAAATTAAACTGGGGACCTGAGAGATAGTATAGCAGGTAGGGCACTTGCCTTGCATGCCAGCTAGCCTGGCTTCAATCTGGAACACCACAGATTATCCAGGAGTGATACCTGAACACAGAGCCTGGAGTAAACCCTAACCACACCAATTGTAACCCTAAAACAACACAAAAAAATGCTAAGCTGATCTCTACATGAAATGATATACCATCTTTATAACTATTATTTTGATTTACTTTTGTAGATTATTTGTTTCCATGTATTTGATTTTGTTTTCCTGAGTTTTTTCTTTCATTTGGAACATATATTTCTGTGACTCACTTTGCTTGATTCTGCATATATTTATGGCTAACAGTTCAATTGGACTTAAAAGAATTTATCATAATTGCCCAGGATAAAGGCCTTTTATCTTACTGCTTTGCCCTATTTTGTTGTAGCTATCTTTCAAATCTTTGTGGTTTGTTAGGCAAATTGGTTCATTGAGAAGTTTCTTTTGCTGAGTACACATCAGAATGTCCCATTGTTGGTGGTTATCGCCTCATGTAGTCACTGTCATAAGTACCATGAAACTCCAGAACAGATGATATAGAGGTGTCTCCTTGGGATGACTGCAAGAATTTGCATCCTAGGTAAGTATATTAGCTCCCTTTTGTGTAGTAACTGGTACCTGAGTACAACAGCAAGTTCAAAGATGAACACAGAGATAACATTCACAGCCTCCCTTTCCTAAGAGTTCCTCCTGCCTCAGTGGAAAAGACTGAGGTGTATAAGACTAGCTGTCCTTGGGTCGGAGAGATAGCATGGAGGTAAGGCATTTGCCTTTCATGCAGAAGGTCATCGGTTTCGAATCCTGGCATCCCATATGATCTCCCGAGCCTGCCAGGAGCGATTTCTGAGTGTGGAGCCAGGAGTAATCCCTGGGTGTGACCCAAAAACCACACACACAAAAAAATAAATAAATAAATAGACTAGCTGACCTTGGAAGCTGTCAGACTAGAATTATATAATTAGTTTAGCAACTGGCTGGTATGAGTGTGTGTGTTTGTGTGTTTGTGTGTGTATGTGTGTGCATCAGAAGGTACAGACTGAGTAAAGTTGTAGAAAATCCATAAACACTATCATCTAGCAAGGCATTTATTATGCTAAAATGGTACCTGCCACCTCTGGTTCTATAGATCAATGTAAAAAGTCAATTATATTTGCCAGTGGTTCCATCCCAAAGAAAATTTAACATCTTATTCTTCTGAAAAAATATTATATACTTTTGTTAATATGGAGCCACCTCTATGCTCTTGAGTACTTTTCATATTGTTGGCCTTTCTGTTTTTGTATTCTTATTTGAGTTTTGGGTCACAACCACATGTGCACAGGGAATGGTTTACTCAACTTTGTGCTCAGGGATCACATCTGGTAGAGCTCAGGGATTCTTATGAACTACTAGGGATTAAACTCGGTATGCCATTTGCAAGGGAAGACCCTTATTTACTAAACTATCTAGCCTTCAGTTTCTATTTCTTTCTTTCTCTCTCTCTC